>BMAO01007695.1:0-233504 GCA_019973975.1 Trichonephila clavata | reverse complement strand
AATAAAATAGGTCGTCTAAAGTAATCTCCAGTATCTGTAGAAAAGTTTGTCTCCACTCTGAGGAGGCCATCAGAATCAAGGTAAACGACAAAGTTCGGTGGTATGAGTCGACGATTTTTGCCAAAGGTCTCTTTTCTGTATGAAAAGGAGAATTTCGAGCTCAGATTTTGAGAGCTCTTTTTCACTAAGGTTTCCTTTAAGTAAAGAGTCTTTTTGACGATTAGCTACTGATTTAGCATTTGAAAAGGAATCGTTTTAAATAGGCCAAAGTTCGAACGATGGAAGAAAACTTTGAAACACGTTTAGTCCACTCGAAGAAATTAGAGTCGGAATCATTCAGAGACAGATTCGTCGTAACTGTAGGTTTTCTCTCTTCGGTAGCAAGTTCAAGAGCATCCTTGAAATCAGAGTCTTTGGTGTCTGGCCAGGAGGAACGGTTTTTCAACCATATTGTACCTCCCACAACAAAGACTGAAGATAGTTTGTGCGTTGCATCCCCTGGATGCGATGTCTGCAGCGTTCATCTGTGATGGAACGTAATACCAGTCTTCCTTCGATGAGCTGGAATGGATCTCTTTTATTCTGTTACGAACGAAGGTTTTCCAAGTCCCAGAATTTTTGATCCAACAAAGCACGACTTTTGAGTCAGTCCAGTAGAAAGTTTGAATGCTGTGAATGTTTAATGATGTTTTGACGCTCTGGACAAGGCGAGTGCCGATAACTGCTGCCAAGAGTTCGAGTTTAGGGATGGACATTTCATTTTTCGTTTTGGTGATGGGATCCTTTTTTAGAGGAACGACGCGTGATTTTGCCTGAACTAATTTAATTTTGACTTTATTATCGCATTCAATTCGTAAAAAAACGCACGCTGCAAAGGCTTTCCCACTTGCATCACTAAACATATGTAAGGTGGTAGTTGACTCATCAACTAAACCCCCAAAGTAGCGTGGAATTTGAACCAGTTTCAAAAATTCCAAACTAGCAAGCCCATTTTTAAATTCCTCAACGATTTCAGAAGGCAGTTTTTGATCCCATGTTAGTTCATAATTTTTCCACGCTTTTTGCATTAGAAGTTTTGGAATGAGTGTTACGGGTGCTATAAAACCGATTGGATCAAATATCTTTTGCGAAATTGACAAAAGTTGCCGTTTAGAACATGTATCGTTGATTTCAGTAGAAATATTTCTGAGATCACAAGTGAGCAAATCAGTATTTGGTTCCCATAAAAGGCCAAGCACAGAGCATTTTGTTTTTTCCTGATTTTGTTGCTCTGTGGAAGAAACCCAACCTGTGAGCTCAAACCCTGCTTTCGACATGACTTGACAAGCTATTGCTTGAAATCGTTGAAGCTCTATCTCATTTTGGACACTAGCCACAACATTATCGACATAAAAAGAATCTTTTAATTTTACCGCAACATCATTTCTTTCCTTTTCTAAATGATGGTAAATGGTAGACATCAGCAAAAATGGGCTAGAAGAAAGGCCAAAAACTACTCTACAATGCCTATAGATTTTAATTTCACGTTTTTCGTAATTTTCCCACCACAGAAATCGGAGATAGTCTGTCGGAGTCTGTAGGGGAAATTGAGATCTGCAAGAAGGCTTTGCGAATATCTGAAATGACTCCCAGTCCATTTTTGCGAAATTTATTTAGAATGGAAGGGATCATCTCAATATAATTAGGTCCAGTTGCTAAGCATTGATTTAAGGAAATGGAATTTTCATCTTTTGCTGAAGCGTCGAAAACTGGGCGAATTTTAGCCGTAAGACTAGACACCTTAAAGACAGCTCGATGAGGTAAATACCTGCATTTTTGTTGCGATAAATTTACCCCCTTAATATTAATTGGTACTGGTTCTATGATTCCCAACTGTTCCCATTCCTTCAAAATTTTGTCATAAGAATCAAATTTTCCTGTGGAAATAAGTTTAGAAGTCATGGTATTGAGACGTTTTTCAGATTGAAATTGCAAATCAAGTAGTTTTGGATGCCCTTCAACCCATGGAAGATTTACCTCATACCTGCCCTGATTGAATTTTACAGTTTTTTCGAAAAAAGACACAGTATCATCATCAATGTCCTTTCTTGTTTTGTTTTCCACAGGGTCCCGTATACCCAGAATATCCAATGACCAAAGGTCACAAATTTTGCTACCGTTTAGCAGTGAAATCACAGGCATGGCATGATTAGAACAAGTGGTATAGGATAATGATTTTCCCATAGCTACCCACCCTAGATAAGTCTGAACAACGGTTAAACCATTGGGTTGTTGACTTATGAAACCAGTTAAAATTTTTCCTAAATAGTCAGCACCCAGTAAAACTGATATGGCAGAATCATTTTTTTCACAATCGGATAAATAAATTCCATTTTTAGTGAAGCATTCTGCATCAGATTTACTTATTTTTGGAATTGTTCCGCAAATTACTTCCTTATCTAACAATATCGCTTCACACGAAAAATTTCCCCGAATTTCCTGAAGTTCACATTTAAATGCGAAATGTTTAATTTTTTCCGTTTCAATACCTCCAAATAAACTATGTTTAAGAAAGTCGGGATGATCAACTTTTAAGTCCAAAAACTCTGCGAGATCACGATTTATATATGACCTTTGCGAAGCTGAGTCACATAAACAGCGAACTATTTTTGTTTTCAAAGGGCCTGATACTCTAATTCTGAGTGTTTGCAATAGAACATCTGTCGAACCGGAAGAGCTATTGCTGGTGACACTATTAATTTCTGTTTTGCTCGGAGAAGAAAAGGAATTTTCATTTTCTCTACATAAATTTGGGCATAAAATTGGAAAATGTTTTTTCGAGCAAACTATGCACCGAACACTCATTCCGCATCTATCTGCGCGACAGTTAATTCTAAGACACGATAAGCACGCTTTCATCTGCAAAACTTTCTCTTTTCGTTCTTGAAAGGGCATTTTTTGCGCCGTGAAACAGTCACTACTGCGGTGAGTTTTTTCGAACAAAATAAACAAAAAATATTCGACTCTCTCCTTTCGCTTTTTGTTTGGGTAACAAGACTCCATGCAGTGGGGACGGGGTCACCGAACTGAGATCGCGAGAGGGGTCAGTTTTCTGTTTACTTGTTTTATTTTTATCTTTTTCTCCCGCACAGAAAGCTTTTGCAATACGCAGGCGCTCAGCACTGACCACTTCCGAACGAAGGAATTGAATTAACAAGTCAAGGTCATGCGTATTTGCAGTGCTGTTACGAGAAATAGAATTTCTTTCTCTTTCCCATGCGATTAGAATTTGTTCAGGGATTGAAGCTTCAACTAACGGATAGAGCATGCATGCATATTTTTCTTTAGTTACTCCTAAATTTTCTAGACAACGCAATAAGTATCTAATTGGTCTACTAAATCAGTAAAAGACATATTATGCGATTGATTTAGAATTAATTTTAAAAGTTCGCGTACATACATTCAATTAGCATTTTATCATCAGCAAAACGAGTTTTTAAATTTTTTATGACAGTTTTGTATTCACCTTTAGATACATGGTAAGATTGAACGAAATCAAAAGCCTTACCTTTTGTTGTTTGCAACAGATATGCAAATTTCACGTCGTCCTCTATTTTAGGATCCTCATCAATTTTTTGGAACATGGACCAGAAGGAAAACCAATTTTTGGGATTACCATCGAAGTCTATTAATTCCAATTTAGGAAGATTTATGCTTAAACGATCCATCGATGGAGAGATATCCAATTGTTGTGTTTTCTGCTCATAGATTTTCGAAAACTCTTGGAAACGAACTTTTGCAGAGATAAAATTATCTCGGTACGTTTCGTTTTGTTCCAGCTCATTCTCCACAATTGTGTCGGGATCAGGATGTGAAGAAAGATATGTAATCACTAATTCGTCGTTTTCAAAAAGACGCTTTGTCTTTTCTTCAAGTTTGGTAAATGCCAGCGACGCTGCAGGAAAATCGTTTGCTGCGATGCAGTTATCCAATTCACTGATTGTTTTTGGCGAAGGACCTCGTAATTTTGAACCGCAATCAAGTGATGAGAACAAAGCCTAGGTCGGCATTCATCCTTTCTAAACTTCCCACGGGAAAGCTTTGTGACGGGTGCTTACGCGTTTCACTAACCTTCTCTCAAATCTTTAAATATTTTATTTATTTTAACCAATCTCCGCCGAGAGCCAAAGTGTGACTTATGCAAACAAGATAGTTTCGGGTTTAGCGAGTTCGAAAAAGATATAAAAGGGAGAAATGAAATGAAGAGAGTGAGGATTGATTAAGAAGGTGATTCTGAGAGATTAGTTTAACTAGTGGAAGTATATTCGCCGGGGGAAGACTATTGAAAAAGGTTCATTAATTCGGTTCGGGACGGAACTGAAGATATCAGAGATTGAAGCCGCTCCTTAGAGCAATCCAGTATTAGAGAAACCTGCCTTAAAAAGGTATCAGGTCAGTTATTTTCATAAATTAGATATAAATGCGTAGTTTGATTGTATACGTTATTCTCCGTGGTTTCAGTTAGTATTCCGTCGTTCATAATCGGGTTCTTCTCACACTCCACTGTAATTTGTTGTTCTTATAGTCTGAATAATATTTGTGTATTTCTTAATTAAGAAAGATAAATAAATAAGATTGATTTATTAATTTGGTTGTAATTAATTATGGATCCAACACATTCAGATTTAGATAATATGCGAAGGGGAGTTAATAATCATAGGGGTAGTGAAAGGCTACGACAGCTTTAAGCGTGAATTAGCCCCTCCACGCGGCAGCTCTTTAAGACACTGAGTTTAGAACCCACGCCTCAACACCGTTAGGCACGAGTTCGTGACCATGACCACACGACTACCGCGACGATAACACCGGGCTGAAAAGCAAAAAGATGACAAAGAACTGCAAAATTTGTCAATGTGCAACAAAATCACTTTTTTGGTGCAGCAATTACTTTTTATGGATAAACCAGTTATTACGCTTTATTTTAAACTGTGATACAAAGATTTCGCATCACTACTCATCTGCGCTTTATACCCTATCCTAGTCTGTTAAACATGGCCAAATATGAAATAAAAATGCGTAACGTGTCGAACAAGTTAAAGTTACCTAAGCGCACATGAAGTCGCCAAATAGGTTCTCTTGTGCCACCAAATTCAAGCTTTGAATATGTGGACATAAACTTGCGGTAAGTTCACTTCCTCCTAATATATTTCGGAATTGCTTCACACATGCGTAGACTTGTAACTTTTTAATAAAAAGCAACTAAAATAAAAAAAAAATTTCTTTGTTGACCTAAGTAGGAATTGACTTTAAAAAGTTTTTTTTTTCATTACTTGTTTTAAAGAAATACGTATATATATGATGCCCTGTTGTCTTCCGAATGCACTCTCTGCGTTTCGCTGCTTTATCACGAGGAGGACGAAGGAACAGTAAGGCCATTATCGACGCATATGGTTGTTCCAACTACTGAAGGGCGGTTTCGACCCTCACTGCGTGATATTTTAGGAGTTTGTACGGTGTCCTCAATGTTAACGTCTTCGTCATTTTCCAGCATTTTTTTTTCATTAACTGTGCATGTGAGGTTTTTCGACTTGCAAGGCTGCTGCCAAGTTTTCGGAACTCCGCTGTATATCATTTTGCTGCTGATTTGCTGAAACGCTTGTAAGATATTTAGATTTTTTTGTAATTATATTTTAACATATTTCAGAATCGACTTATTCACTTTTGTTTGACACATGCATCTATCTACATTGGCGTCCAAAAAAGCCCGCCGATCAAAAAGAAAAGAACTGTTTTCAAATCCTAGCTACAATTAATTTAATATCTATTTATTTTGAAAAAACTCAAGCTTTAACCCGAAATTGCACATCCTAGAAAATTTTCATCAATTTTGATGGAATATTTTTTTAAAAAATTATAAAAATAGCTCATTTTATTGATTAGAAGAAATATATTAAGCTAAAAATTGATCAATAATATTCCATAAAGAAAATCAAAAGAATTATTCAATATTCTTGTACAAAAAAAAAAATCATAAATACGAATCACGAATATCCAAAAGATCTAGAAAAGTATAAAATGAAATAAAAGAAATGATTAATGGATTTTTTTAAAAATGCGAACACATTAAACAGGAAATCGATAACCTACATAAAAAGTCAAAATGGTATTTATCAGTTGTACTTTTTTTTATACATACTGTTTTTTATCACTTTTTTTTTTTACTTCATGAGTCATTTTCGAACAAACAGAAGGAGGGGGATAGATATAAAAATATTCCGTTCCAGTTTACTATAAAAAAAATACGAAAAAAAAAAAGATTCTGTATTCTTAAGGATTAAATTTTTTAAAGGGTTATGAAGTATATCCCCATTTTTTTTGTGCATTTTAGGTTGTCGATCGCTGAAAGTGAGGATCTGAAATTAATCATTCCTAGAGGCTTCGAAATTTTGCAATTCAACAAGTACTACGATCTACACAACTCAACTGTATGTTATTTCAATCGTATTATCTTCAGGCCTACCAAACTAATAACTGGATTAAAAGAGGCACAAATCATTGAAATGCGTCAATATTTTTTCAATGATGAATTAAAATACTCGGATATCTGTTTAAAATTAATTTTTATTAATCATAATATAAAAAGAAACAAGTTATCAAAGACAGTCAGCTAGGTATCCAAGCACCCTGGTGAGAAAAAAAAATCAGGGCCCGAGCTTGGTTGGATTTTATCAAGTAAAAATTAAAAAATGAATAGTTTAAGGATACAAAGCTACAATTTTTATTTACTATCTTCTTTTTCTGGCATTTTTGCGCTTAACCGCACCACAGGGGTTTTTTTTTAAATCCATAATTTCAGTTTTATAATTTATTCAATACAATTCGTATGTGTCGGAGTACTTACTGACGTTAAAAAGAAGGATAAATGTAATGCTACGCTACAAAACGTCGTTGGAGAATCCCTAAATATTTATTTATTCGAAAGGGCTTTTTTTTTTTTTTAACATTTATAAACCCCGTGCACCACCGAACGTATAACACGGGGGTAAACAACACAGACAGAAGAAAGGATTACAACACAAACATCCATGCCTTCTCCGGGATTCGAACCCAGTCCCTGCGGCACCGCAGTCAGCTTCACTGACCACTATACCTGATGGGCGGCTCGAAAGGGCTTTGAGCTACAAAATGATCCACCGAGATGGACAGGAAATGACGCAAAAAACACACATGAAGAAAATACATTACAATATTATTATAATTATTTTTTTAATAAAACACCTCTGCAAAAGAGCAGAGGAGGGGGAACAAAAGTACATCAGTGTATTGCAGATACGGCAAGATTGCGAAATACTGAAACAGGAAACTAGCTCATTATCAATCATATTGTTATTAAAAATAGAATGTAACTATGAAGGAATTGCATCTTGTGTAGGTTTTTTAAGATGAAATAATAAGTATGGTAAGATTTTTCATGGAACTGGAAATTTATTTTCAAATAACAGTTTATAGAAAAATGAAAAGAATGAAAATAACACAAACTTTTCAATAATATTGGATGCAAATTTGGCTTGCTTGATGGTCAGGGCCCCCTGAGCCTGAGGGCCCCGGTGCACGGCCCCGCCTAGCCTATTGGTAACTATATCCCTGATCAAAGAACCGTAAGAACACCGAAATTGTTCTGCCTTGCTTTTTTGTGGATGTTATTAGTCAAATAAATTAATTTAGATAATAGCAATATCACAAATAGTAGTCATACGGAATTCAAATACTAACCTTTAACACTGCAGTGAGTGAGTGTTTAATGACGTTGTACTATAAAGCAACATGAAGGCTTTTGGCGATGGATCTTGTAATTCTGAACCATGGTCAAGCGACGAGGTTGACACCTGAGCAGCCCCCCCCCTTTCCTAATTTCCACACCACACAAGCGGGAAAACGTTTGAGCCTCGACATATTTAAAATGCATCGGCTCCCTCTACACAGCAGGTCTTCAGCAATACTAGGCTCGCACTCATGACACACCGGCCACAAGTCCATTACCTTGACCACTAGGCTACCGCAGCGCAAGCAGAACATCAAGTTAAAGTATTAATTTGTTTTGGTATCAATTAAGGTATAGCACTAAAAGCCACACGACCAACTTCGTTATTTTGAATCACGTTAAAACAACGATTTTTTGTCAGAGATTTATCTTTTATTTTTACAAATTATATGACGTATCTTTGATGAATATTTCCAGGCTTTAAAAGGATTCGATCTCAAGAGTATACCTGAACCATATTTAACGAACAAATATGAAGCATAATAAAGAATAAATGATTGAATCGAATAATAAAAAAATAATAATAGATAACAATAAAAATCGCTAAAAAAATTCCAGCGTTAAACCTAGCATAGAAATTTATCCCGAAAATTGAGATGAGCCAAACTAATTTCTAGGGAATATAAAAAATTTCACATGGAACTTTTCTATTTATGGAGCGTTTATTCCCAAAATCCCTCATGGAAACGATATTATTGCATCACACTTGATTACTGGCACAAGCGTATTAATGAACGAGATTTCATTGAAATAGAATCCGTTATATCCACGTACAGTGTCCATTTAAGCTCATTTCGGACCCTGAATGCAAATGATCTACAGGCCCCACTCACACTGGAGAATCAAAATTTATAACTAGAAAATCTGTCCGGGCCCCTGGGCACCCGCTCAGTTGTTTTCAATGTGAAACTGCTCTAACTATTCGAATAGTTTATCATGTTTAAAATTAAAAATCATAATGTATAATTATCAAAGAAACAAAATAATTTAGCAGTAAATATATCCTACAAAATCATAAGGGGATGAAATTCTGAATATTAAAACCCAAAATTGCCAAAATTCTGACAAAAATAAGAAAAAATCAATGGATCCAAAACGCAGAACTATTATGGTTTCTAAAGTTGCCACTGACTTAGGTCAGTGATGTAGGGTTACGCTTGCTTTACAGGATTTTAACCTTCTTTTTCAGTTGAATATTTATACATAATAGTACAATTAAAAAAATGCAAAACAAAACCTAAAATATTAAACGTTATTTTTTAAATAAATTTATTTGCAAAACTCTTCATGTTCCGCATTGCATAACAGGAGGGTTACAGACGTAAGTGGTAATAACTTTATAAAATAATAACAAAAAAAAACATAATTAAGGAAAAAAACATAAAAGAGACAAATATAAATAAAAAAGAAAGGAGGAAATACACAAATATAAAGAAAGGAAGGTATCTATAAAATTTTAAAAATCTATACAGTAAACAAATTTTTTCAAGACATTAAGGCTTTCAGAACAATTGAACGGCAAAGACAAAATAGGTGGCCAGGCCTAAGCGTTTCAACTCCTTTTTAAAATTTTATCTTTACAAAAATATAGATCACAATTTATTAAACATCAGTTAAAGCCTAAAATTTACAAGTGCATTCCAGTTTACACGCATATGTATATAAAGTTGCTCAAATTTTTTTAAAAAATGGTATTAAATTATTCTAGAGACAAACCGAACTATATCCGCAATGAAAATACTAATTTAACTTTATAAAATATTACGCGAAATTTAAGACACGTCTTTTTTCAGTATGAAATTCTGCTAA
The DNA here is from genome assembly GCA_019973975.1 of Trichonephila clavata. Taxonomy (NCBI): domain Eukaryota; kingdom Metazoa; phylum Arthropoda; class Arachnida; order Araneae; family Nephilidae; genus Trichonephila; species Trichonephila clavata. The sequence goes on along the minus strand of BMAO01007695.1, from coordinate 223,894 downwards.
ATTCAATATTACAACAAAAGTAGGGGGGAAAGAAAGAGAGAGAGTTATATATGGTCGTTATTAATGTTTTATTTTTAAAAAAATTTAGAAAATATTTAACATATTACTTTTTAAAAATGTGTTTTAATTGATACAAACACTAGCCCTCTGTGACTTACAAATAACATACAAAACAGCTCTATTTTTAATGCCACATTTCATACAGACATCTCTTTTAGATCTTTTAAAAGAATGTAGGTACTTCATAGTTAATATCACATCTAAATTTCATTTTATGCAATTCAGAATGAAATTGCATGTGAATTATCCATTTAATGAGCTCATATATCTTTAAAAAGAAATAATGCCGGTAGCCATAAAAATAAAAATATAAGTTAACTTAAATTTTCATTTAATTAGCGAGTATAATTTAAATTATTTTCTGAAACCAAAAGTATGTGAATGTTGAAAAATTTGACATTCAAACGAGATTAAAGATTTAAAGAAAAAAATTACGGTCTCCTTTAAATTTAAAATTCCGAGATAATATACTTTTCAACCATTGATGAATGAAAAAAAATGTGTACATTAATATTATATCACTGATAGTATGCATAAACAAATTTCCGTAATTACTCACTTCGTCATGGTACCAAAGAGTTCCGACCTCTGCTTCTAGTAACTTCTATACAAGCGGCGTGAAAACTACACGTTACAGTTGCAGCTAGCTACCAAGCCGGTTGCCTGTAGTCTGTTACAAACTGCGGGCGAAAAAACGCGGGAGGAAGCGATTAGAAGTAAGAAAAAGAATTTAAAAAAATAGCGGCTAGTAAAAAAGAAAAACCTCTAAAGATGACGTAAGCAAAGATCGTCTGTGCAGAATTATCACTGAGTTGCTCTGCTTATCAATAATTTATTCTCTCATATGTTCCACTTCATTGAATTTATTCAACAATCAGCGAGTTTTTAAAAACGATTCGTAACGTAAAATCAGCGATTTCAGTTACAAAATTTTGTGATATATTTCGATAGGGGAAAAAAAAAATTGCTTCCAGACAACTATTTTAGAATTACTGACTCTTTATGAAAGGAGCGAATGAAAATTCACCTATTTAACAAAAATAAAGTTTTTTTTTACACTTTAATTTTTATTACATGTCTCCATAAAAGTAAAAGTTCTATACTATTAAAACTGTAATCAATATTTTTTAATCTAATGAATTTTAAAAATATTTTTTGAACAAAACAGAAAGTTAAACAATTTTTTTACGAGATTAATTTTTTTTAAAAAATGAGCAGTTATCAAAAAGAAAATGAATCGAACTGTTTGAAAAACTAACTGAAAATATTTTCTCAATGTTAAGCATAAAAATACTTAAATAATCAATTGCAATACATCAAAGGAAATAATGTTTTATAGAACATACTAAATAGATATATGTAAGAAAGTATAAAATAGTATTATTTTAAAAGACATCAAAAAACAATTCAACTACAGTTTACATATCTCATTTCTGGCAAATTATGTATTTAAACTTTATTTATAAGGTGTTTGATGTTTAAAAAATCTGAATATTTTCCATTGAATACATTTATCTGAACTAAAGTTAACATTAAAAATCAAAAATCTTTTGCATGATCTTTTGTATGGCTATAAAAAAAGCAACTTAGATTGAAACAACTCAGAACAAAGTTAAATAGTAAACAAATGATTAAAACAAATAAGAACAAAGTCAAACAGTAAACAAATGAGAAAAACAAATAAGAACAAAGTTAAACAGTAAGCGAATTCTTTAACTCGGAAAAAAAAAGCTTCTAAACACGCGGTTTCTTTCAAAACTTTACCTTCAAGTCACCAAAATAGTGAAACTAAAAATAGTGAAGTTGCTCTCGAACGTTAACACAGGGAGGGACACTTCAAATCGCTAAAAGAATTTTTGAAAAAATTCAATAGGTGAATTATAACTTCACACAAAACAGATTATTTTGGGAGAAAAATCGTTTCTAGTGAAGAACTTTACGTTCTCTCGCACAAGAACTCGTCCTTGAGAACGAAATGCATTCGTCGTCTCGCTGTGTTGAACGAAACAATAAACAACAGAGCATGCGCAAACCACTTTTTCTTCCTTCCAGTCGTTTGTTCTCGAAATGTTCCGGAGAGAGAGAAAAGGAGTAAATCTTTTTTTTCTTTCACAGGGGGAACACAAATTAAGGAAATAATTCATCTTCGAACAATCAATTAAAAGTCAAAGAGCTCATAATAGGTGAAACAAACATTTTACGTAAAAGAGTATAAATAAAAAGTAACTTACTTTCAAGTTGTTTTTTGTTTTGTTTTGTTCACAATAATGTTTCAGAGGTGAAGTACAGTAATACTCCAAACTTACGCGATGGGTGGGACAGTGATAACCGCATAAGTCAGGGTATAATTTCGCATACAAATACATACAAATTAATTTTAGTTGGGGCGAAGATGAAAGAAAATTATAATTTAGAAAAAAAAAATGTTTTTAAATCTCGGCAACACAAATACAAAATCGCAAACCGAGGTTGTTTAAGGTTTCATAAAATCTAGCTAAGTAAACTGCCGGCTCAAAGATTTTTTTTTTTCTCTTGCAAAATTTCCTTGTAGCATACTAATAATTTCTTAATTCCTTGTTTTGTTGAAAAAAAGAAGAAAGAAAAAAACGGTCTTCGTTGGAGTCTATGGACTAGTTCTACCGTAAAGCTTACTATGGGGGCGCTACAGTCATTAGTACCCTTTTCTTCTTCCGGTTAATGCAAAATCGCCATTGCTTTGAGCTAAAAATTAATAAGGTATTTTAGAAAAGATACTGAAACAAATACTATAAAATCCTGAATTTGAAATCTACAGATCATCTTCTATCCATATAGTGCAAAAAAAGTTTCAAAAACTTGCATTAAAAGTTTGAAAAACTCAGTTTAATTTCGATGTTTTCCCATAGATTAACATTAGACCGGAAGTAAGTGAGGGTTCCAGTCAATGTTGTTGTTTACAAAGTAGAACTAGTCCATATCTTCTAAAATTTGTAACCCTTTTCGAATCAACTGTTGCCTTTTGTCAAAATTCCTAACCGTCATTCAATTTTCTGATTGAACTGGATTTAGAGACTCAAGTTCTTCAAATGTCTTGCTCATACATTTTTATGAACTCACCAATTATCAGCTGCTGATTTTGGGAATCCGGCAGTTCTTGAACGTCAATACAATCCCCTTAATTTATTTGCCTGGCAAGATCAACGACATCTTCAATGCAGTGACTAATTTCATCAGGATCTAGCACTGACTCCACATGAATTTCAATGATGAAAAAATGAGTAATCGAGCTGTATAGCGCTCAAACAAAAGACGAATCGACGAGATTTGAAAATCGCGTAACTCCTCCTGGCTCTCATATAAGTCGGGATAGCCAAAGTCGAGGTATTACTGAAAATTACTACAGATGACATGAAGATTCATATTTTTAAGGCTTACTCTGAACTATTTTCAAAAGGGGAGATTTCTCTTCGTTAAATTAAAAAAATAATTACAAACAACAAACGAGTTTACATTGTCGAAATTTTTCGTGTTTGCAATTGTATGGTAAATATTTTTCATTTTATAAATGTTGGAAAAGTGTACCTTTTTCAAGTAAATGTATTACATCTAATATTAATTAAACTCTTACCTCTCTCTATTAATCAAGAAACAGAATATAATAGTTAAAATTGAAAAACTTAATTGCGAATAGCTCGAAGATAATTAACTAATTAAGAGTGTTAATTAAATTGTGCGTTACCTTTTAACTATTAAACTTAATTTTCAAGCCTTATTTTAAATATTAGGACGGTAGAAAGATTTTTCTGATTACAGAAAAGACTGCTGAATAGTTCAATACAAACATATACTTTGTGTATATGTTCTAAAGATTGATAAAATGGACTGAATTCATGACATTCACATGATAAAGACAAACACGTGTTCTCCATCGAACTCAAAATAGACATTAAAGTAATTGTACAAGTTGTTCTATTAGTAAAATTTCAAGTTTTATAATTGAGTACAGATATTTAAATGTTATGAAAAAATTCATCAAAAACATTTTAGAATTGTTAAAAAAAGCTTTATTTTGGCATCCACTTTTAAATAAAATGCATTTTGTTTTTTATTTGTGTAATTATTGTTGATAATTTAAGAGCAAGTTTCTGCAAAGAGAAAAAGTTGGCAACAAAAAAGTGCATGAACTGATTAGCTGGAAACCCGTGATTGTTTTTATCGTGTGACTATGACGCCACATGAGTTTTTGAACTGATTGGCTAGAAACACATGGTTGTCATTATCATGTGACTATGACGTCACTTGAATTGAGCTCATTCAATGTTCTTTTTAAAAGATGTACATTTTTTTTTTAAAGTAAAAACATCTTTGAAGATTTATTCATCGCCTGTTTCTTTTCCGTGTAGTTTTGTGCTTAAGAGTTCTACCCAAAATATTCAGTACACGCAGAAATACAAAATGCTTACTAAATGATAAACGATCTGTTAAACTTTTAAGCATCACATACAGAAATATAGTTATTAGGTGAGCAAGCAATTACATCTAATGCAACGCAAGTTTTTGTAACAACATCCATTCGTGAATAAATTTATTCGACCATGTCCATTAATAATTTGAAAGATCTGCTCGAGTAGTTAACGTTTTTAGATAAAAGCGCTTAGCAATTACAAAAAACTACTCAAGCATTACTGAATCAATTCAGTCTCTCATGAGATAGGTTTAGTTCAATTTCTGTATTTTTTATTTGATTATTCTTTACTTGTGCACATTGACATTCAATAAATATAAATAAAATAAAGATCTTTACATACACCGACGGGGAAAAAATTTCATAGCCAAGAAAGCCTTGTGAGTTTGTTAGTTAAACGAAATTTGGTATAAGCGTGTTTATACATCTAAAAGATGTCATCAACTCAAATTTCGCGCTTAAATGTAGGACTAATAGCACCGCTCAGAACTCTTGCACAAATCAGGGTTGCTTTAAATGCGTGCTTGTAAAGTTCGTGAGAGTTATCTGCCTGCGTAATTTGACGTATTGAGTTGATGTTAGCCGAGAATGCCTTTATGAAGACGAAGAAGCCATTATCAACAGCTCACTGAGTTTGAACGAAGTCATTTAATAGGGCTACGAGGAGGTGGATTTTCTTTCTGTAATATTGCAGAACTTGGCCGGAATGTATCCACTGTGTTGTTGAGAGAAATGGTCAAGGAATGGTATTGCCTCAAGAAGACCGGGTTCCGGGCTGCCACGTGACACTACTGAGAGGGAAGACCACCGTATTCGTTGTACGGCTGTGGCGCATCGTACTACGTCTGTGGCAGAAATTCGAGATGCAGTTCATGAGCGTAGATTCTGTCATATCAATGATATGGACCCCCCAGCTACATGGGCCCCAAAAAATATAATTACAGTCCCACTAACACGGCTTCCTTATCTAAAAAAGTGCCCCGAAGGAATTTTCATACAAAGTCCCCTGAGAGCTAGCTACGCCTGTGCTGCAGGTGTCACCACAGTGGCACAACGAACTTTTATAAATCGTTTACTTCAAGGACAGCTCCGAGCCACGTAGCGTGTGTTCCACTGACTCAAAGCCATTGCCATCTGCGACACCAGTGGTGTCAAGCCAGACGCAATGGAGATCTGTTGTGTTTTTTGATGAAAGCAGATTCTGCCTTGGTGCCAGTGACGACCGTGTGTTGATCAGAAGGAGGCCAGGGGAACGCCTGCAATCAAACTGTCTGTGGCCTAGACACACTGGACCAATTTGCTACGACAGCAGAAGCACTCTCGGGGTTATCCCAAATACACTGACTATAAATTTGTACGTCAATCTGGTAATTCAACTTATAATACTGCCATTCATGAACAGCATTTAAAGGGAAGTTTTCCAATAAGATAAGATTCGCCCTCACACCACTGCTGTAACGCAACGTGCTCTGCAGAGTGTTGACATGCGACCTTTGCCTGCAAGATCACTAAATCTGTCTCCAATTGAGCACGTATGAGATATCATTGGGCGACAACTCTAGCATCATCCACAACCAGTGCTGACCGTCCCAGCAGTACAACAGCCTGTACAACAAGCATGGAACTCCATAACACAAACTGACATTCGGCACCTATATGACACAATGCATGCACACTTGCAGGCTTGCATTCAAAACTCTGAAGGTCACACCAGCTATTAATGTAACAGCATTTCACATTAGAAATGCATTTCTTGAGCTTAAATTAACTTGTAATCTTGAAAATTTAATCAATTAAGCATGTTAACTAGACAATTGCACTGTCTAAATTTCAATACTCTACAATAACTTTTTCTTGATATTGGGATTTCTTTTTCCTTCAGTGTATTATACCGGTGGTCTCCAATCCCAGGGCCGCGGACCGGTACAGATCCGGGGATCAAATTATACCGACCGCCCAAGGAACACTAAATTACTGTGATATTTTGTCAATCGTTTTGGTGTGGTAGTTAGGAAAGGGGGTGCCAGCTCAGGTGTCGGCTTCGTCACTTGACCATGGTTCAAACTTACGAAGTCCATCGCCAAAAGCCCTCGTGTAGCTGAACAGTGCGACGTTAATATTCACTCATTCCCTTGTGTGTGAATCGTTCTAGTGGGTTAAAATCTTAAATCATTTTATATTCAATTTTGGTGTAACTGTATTTTTATATATTTTGCAGATATCCTCAACTACAATTAAATTAAAATTATTAAATCTAAAATATAAACAAGCAACGTCCCCCCCCCCCTCCCTTACTGGGTCGCGGTAAAATTATCAAACGTTGATCGGTCCGTGGCTAGAAAAGGTTTGAAAGCACTGTATTATACGGTCGACCAATTTCGCCGAATAAAAAAAATCGCCAATACAAGAAATGTTGCCAAATGCTGTTATCGTTTTCGTACATGCGCGAAAACAAATTCCCACGATTTTGCATTAACCGGAAGAAGAAAAGGGTACTAATGACTGTAGCGCCCCCATAGTAAGCTTTACGGTAGAACTTGTCCATACCTAAAGATTGTATGATGCGAACTTTCGTGTTTTTTCGGTCTACCATTCTTTTAGTTGAAATATACATAAAGCTTAAAGTCATAAAATTTTTGATAAATTTTCTTTGAAAATTGCACTATGGTTTAAAGTTATCTTTTTCCCACCTTTCTCCCTTCCTGTTAAAAGAAATTGATACTTTAGTAACACTTTTTTATGAATTATTGATAACATGCTGCTCCATTTTGCCTTATCACGTTTGTCTTATCAATACTTCTTTTAAAAAATCTGAATTTCAAACTTTTACTCTCATGAAAGGCAATGATAAAATGATACGAAAACATTAACGTAATATTTGCTTTTCAAAGTAAAAAAAAATATTCCTGAATTATATCAAAGGTTGCAAACGTTTTTACTTATCAGATATAATGTAACGAATTTATTTTGATTTCATTCGACATTTTAAAAAGTTACTAAATTAATATAACTAAATACTGTTATAATACTACAAAATATAATACCTAATGTGTACATCAGAGAGAAAATGATTTTATTTAACAAATATTTTATAATATTTATTATTATAACGATAATAATAAATAGTATGAGAGAACAATAAGTTGAAATCTTTTACACTCATGTCCATAAATTAAGGATAATGAAGTTCAGGCAAAAAAAGAGACAGAAGCAAAACAAATTTGACTTATTTGTAAAGTCTATTTATTAAACAAAAGGTAAAGAGCAAAAAAGATGCTATATGTTTGACATAATTAATAAAAATTGCGATTTTTACTCCCTGGAGCAAATTTCAAAAAAGAACCTATTTAATAAAAACAGTATAACATGGTTAGTATGATGGTTAATACGGAGTATGTCTCCCGGACGATGCAATACAGGCCTTACAAAACCTACGCATGCTGAGTATCAAATTATCAATCTGATCTTGAGGAATATTACACCACTCATCAAGCAATGCCCTCCGAAGTTCCGGTAAACAGGTGGAAGGGTTTTGACGGGCTGCAATTCGTCGGCCACGCATATCCCACACATGCTCTCTTGGATTCAAGTCCTGTGAGTATGCTGGCCAATCCATACGGGTGATATCCTCCGATTGAAGGCATTCGTCTACAATGTTTGCACGGTGAGGACGGGCGTTGTCATCCATAAACAGAAATTCAGCATCCATGGCACCCCGAAACAAACGTACATGTTCCAGAACGACATCCCGATAGATGTGCCCTGTCATCGCTACACTCTGAACATGCATGTCAGTTCTGGAACCAAGAATAATTCCTCCCCAAACGAGCCATCCTGCACCACCGTAACGGTGTCGTTTAATGGTGTTCTCTTGGTGGTAACGGGTACCTGGCACTCTCCATATGAAAGTCCGGTGAGAATCAGACTGCAAACTAAACCTGGACTCGTTGGAAAACATCACACAAGACCACTGTTACGGTGTCCACAATGCATGCTCTCTACTCCAGGTTAATCGCAGGCGACAGTGAGTTGCGGTAAGGGGAACACATCTGACAGGCCTACGAACATATAGACCAATGTGCCCTAAGCGTCTGTACACGGTCTGCCTTGAAACTGTCGTACCGGTAGCTGAAGAGAGCTGACGAGATAGGTCTCATGCTGTACTCCGTCTGTTTCTTTTAGCAGTAACTGCCAAATACCGGTTCTCATTCGGCGTTGTAACTCGGGGGCGACCTGTGCTGTAACATCTACTCACATTACCATCATCTTGGAATCGTTGCCAAAGCCTGGAGATGACACTCTGGGCGATTCCAAGTTCCTCGGATACTTCCAGCTGGGTACGTCCACATTCCAGTCGTCCGATAATTCTACCACGTAAAAAATCATCCAAATGCTTCCTTTGTGCCATAACTATGTGGTTATTGCACTGAAAGACTTTTAAAGCGCTTGTGAACAATTTTACTTCCTTGCCACCATTCCTTATATACCCCTCTCTTATGTACACTCCCGTCATTGTGACGTACTATCCGCGCCATCTGGTGGTTTCCTGTAATTTGCATATTCTTCTTCTAGATGTGTGTGATAATTCTACAGACGAAATCTTTATTTTATAGTTCAATTTCTGTGTAATTCTGAATTATCCTTAATTTATGGAGATGAGTGTAAGTAAGATGTTAAATGCGTAAAGAGACAAACTGTACAGTAATAAGAATGTATCAAATAATCATGATTATGTAAAATTATAAAAAATAGATTAGGATAATAAAGGTGTCCAATTCAAATTTTCCTGCCTTGTTTTTCGTAGCAAGATTTCCAAGTACTGAATTTTTATTTAGTTTATTAAAATATATATCTGAATCGCAGATCTGCCTGAAAGTGAGAGAAATTATCGCATATTATAAAATATTTTTTTTCATTATATAAAAAGATAAAAGCTGCATAGAATATTTCAACGATATTTTTTCATTAAAAGTTGTACAGTAAAACCAATTTCTCTTACTGATTCGATGTTATACTCAATATGTCTTGATTACTGAGAAATATTGAATCATTTTGAATGGTTATTTAATTGCTAAAGATTCCAAGCAAACATGATAGTAATATGGATAAGCATTTTGAAAAGTAAAATGTGTATGACGTATATAAAATGTATTAAGTGAAATAAAGTCTAGATTCATCATGAAAGGTATTTGAATAATATGATAAACGTTTACTTATATCAAACATACTTCTAAAGATTTTTTTGTTAATTCTTTAAAAAGATAATTTATTTATTTTACTGCTTTCTAAAAGTGAATTCGAAATTCGAATTCCAAGCTCATGAGAAAAAAAATGCGAGCGCCAAAAAAAGTATATATAATTCCATTCTCTTTGCAGTAAAGACATAGCTTCAATAAATACTTAAAATTATCTACTTACGATAATTCTAATAACATAATCCTCTTCGATCGCAAGTCGAAAAATGAATTGAACATCAATTTTTTATTCCACAATTAAAACTGAACTAATTAATTGATATATACTTGAAAAATCAGAATAAAATTTCTATATACTATTTCAAAAATTGTAAAAAAAAATATTACAGTTAAATTTTCTAATCTGCAGACGATATTAAAGAAATGCATTAGTAATCTGATTCAAAAGCAGACGACTCTTTTACAATCGAAATATTACATTAGAACAAATAATCACACACGGCTAAATAAAGCAAAGTAATTACAAGAATATAAATACAATTTTGGGAACAGACATTAAGACAAATTGGTAATATTTTCTGAGATTTGTAATGCAGTTTAAGTGGAAAGAAATATTTTGTTCTTAATGCCGAAAAGTGTGGCGCTTCCACTGTATTTTTTTCATTTCAGTTATAGAAATGAAAAACAACTAAACTTGCTCTTACAAACCGAATCCTACAAACTTCAAATTCACAGCTCGTCATCCAAATTAATATCGTTCAACGGTCAAAAATTAGGTGAGTGATATATGATCAGAAATATAACTGGTTATTTTAAAAACTCTTAACGAAAATTTGTTCATTTTCGAATATATATCGGTTGGTGACCGTGTGGGATGATTTCAATCGCATTCCTAAAATAAATATATTAAAAATCTTAATATCAAATTAATTGCGCAACACTGTTAAGTAAAATCTGTTACATTTCAGCATCCGTTAAGTGTATTTAGATTAGATTCTTTTTTTTACTGTATAAAGAAGATAGAATGGCAGGAAATGTCAATTGGACTTCATGCTGGTATTGGCCTTGGTCATCAAATCACACATGCAGTGTTCGCCAAGGCTATAGTAGTTAGAATAGCGATGCTTTGTTGCTCACTTAGCTGTTATCTTTTCAAGTTTTATTAACACTAAATATTTCAGGAGGGGAGGGGGAGATGTGGTAATCGAACAAGTGATGTAAGAAGCACATTTCCTTCCTTATAAATGAAATGTGATTCATTTCAGGTTTAAAAACAAAAACAATCAATGTGAATGACATTTTTAATTTACTTTTGACTAACTTATAACGCTAAATGCTATTAAATTATTTTATGAGCTTGCTGGACAGTAATGAATTGTTATCGGAAATCATAATATTGTTCTTACGCGTAAATTAGTATAAATTATCATTAAAAAATCTGGTTGCAATGATTATTATTTTTTTTTTAAGAAACAGCAAATTTCAATTTATTACTTGAATCTTGCAGAAAAATTGGGAAAAGGAGGAAGTGTTAATAAAGTGGTATACATTAATACATTCTTATGCATTATATAATAATTAAAAACAAACTTGCCAATCAAAATGAACTCCCACGAAGATACAACGCAAATAAAGAAATGGTAACGGTTATATATTTTTACGTGAAATCTTAGAGAGAGCTAGCTCTATTATCGACTCATCAGAATTGGTTGAAAAAGAATAATTTGTTGAAGTAGCATAAAAATCGATAGTAGTCCACATTAAGTGTAGCGCAGCAACGCTGTTGGAGGGGTGAGTGGGAAACCACTCTCCCAATTGATTTAGTTCCTGTTTCGCTTTCCAAGGAGAGCGAAGAGAAGATGACGTCCATCACCTTGACAACCAAGTCCGTCTTTCGACCGACTGCCGCATCTCGACGGAACGAGGAGAGAAGAGATGAATTTCTTTAATAGAAAGATTAAAGATAATATTGTTTTTGAGTCCGTTACTCGCAACCTCTTAAACAACTGTGCGTGGTTATGGAAAGGAATTTTTAAATAACCATTTGAAAGAAAGTAAAAGAAAGGTAGAGAAGTTTAAAATAAGATCATGAGGGGTGAAATTACTACACTAAAAGCGTGCAAAAACTTTTATGATGGGAGGGGGAATAATTAGAGTGAATGAAGTCTTTCAAAAGAAACAAATAGTGATAAATAAAATAAAAAAACATTAACAAAATTGTAATAAGAATTTCCTAATTCGTTTCATTCGCATCCTTTTCAGAGCTGGAAATGTTGATACGAGTGGTTAAGAACTGCTCTAGGTCTCTTAGAAGAGCTAGGGATAGAATTGTCATAATCCGGGATTTACCTGACGGAACAGTGACGGTTTATCCATTGGGTGCTTGGAATGGGCACCCGGGCCCAAAAGGGCCCTGATAAGCTTAACTTAATTAGATTTTCTGGTTATAAATTTCGATCCTCCAGTGCCAAGGAGACGCATAGATCTTCTAGGGCCCGAAATGAGCTTAAATCAGCACTGTGATGAATAATTTGGAATCTGTGGTAGCTGGTTGAAAAAAATTTTCGAATTGTTTTTCAATGTAATCAAAAACGGTGAACATTAAGATATTAAAACAAGACTTCGTTCCTGATAAACCAAGGTGCGTTTGCTGATCTACGCAGTTGAATGTTTCGAAAAGTGTGCAATATTTTCAGGTGAGTAACTGCCCGCACCTGTCCCTATAGGAGAAGCGTACAGCATGATGGGGTGAAGAATGGCTTTGTATAACAAAACCTTATGCCTTAATGCGGGCTTGCTCTTGGGCGAACTAAAGCGATTTAGTGTGCCCTCATTCTGGCCGCCTATTGTTGGGAGGAATGGATGTGCTTGGCAAATTTTAATTTAGCTTCAAGTAATAACCCTAGGTACTTAGTAACCCAGGGACAGGTTGATTTAAAATGTTGACATTTGGCAGGTTTCTGATGGTCCGCTATCTCTGAAGGAGGAGGCATGCCCTTTTAGATGCATTTGCCTTTATTTTCCAGTCGTTAAGCCAGGTTTTGAGTCGAATTACATATTTTTGTAGCCTTTCAATAATGTTCCGGTTGCAAATGTTTTGAGTTAAAGTGGCAGTGTCGTCCGCGTACATCGCTAAGTAGACTTCGACAGCCTTTCGGAATGTCATTGATTTATATATTAAAGAGCTTGGCCCTAAAAAAGATCCTGAGGATACCCCACTGAGAATTAGACGAGGGATGGAGAGACATTTTTCAACTCTTACCCTAAACTCACTAAAGTTTAGGCATCAGTGTACAATTTTGATGACTTGATCCGAAAGTCCAAGTCGCATCGCATCATCTTGGATATCAAGCCATCATGCCAAATTTTGTCAAAGGCTTTGGCTATGTCCCCCAAAACCATACCCGTGGCCTGGTTACTTTGAAAGCCGTGATGAATCAGCTCAATAACTCTAAGTAAGAAACGCAAATAATAAAGTTTAAACCGCTTTCATATGATAAGTATGCTTACAATAGTTTTGTATAAAAAGATGATTAAATTTCAGATGACATCCTGTGTATGTGTGTGTAAATAGAAGACTTATTGGTGAACTTTGACGAACATCAATTGATAAAACTTTCCGCTTCTCATATTTTATTGCTAACCATTACTCCCCTAGTCCCCCGCGGGCTTCGATGGGTGTATATAACACGTTGTACGACTATGTAACTCTTTTTAAATTACTGATATCTAAGTCTTAGCATTAAGGCTTCAATTGTATAAAGAACATTTTTGTAATTCTCGCCTTTTGATTAAGAAATGACGAATTTATCAAACGGAAGTAAATTATATTTTCCTCCCCTATACTCCCCTCCCCAGAGTCGATTTAAGCAAAATCCATTCTTAGAGGATCCATACACAACAAAAATACGCTTACAAAATTTCAAGTTGTCCACCCTGTGACCCGGCTAAAGGTGTGGGAGGAAGTGAAGGACAACTCGACATGATAATTTGTAATTATTTTTTCAGCACTCTAATCAACTCCAAAACAAATCAGCTAAACAGGTTAAATAAGATGTTTCCAAGAAGCGAACAGAAGATAAGTGACGAGCGTCGCGTGTTCGAAGAATACTTCTAATAAATTGATCCACTTTATCCACTCTTCTAATTTAATATTTGCTTCAAACGGTTGATATGTGAATAATTGTCACTCAAATCTCTTTAATAATTTAAATATCAAAGCGCTATATAAATATGACTAATGCCTGAACTGTAGATAGTCTCTTCTGATCTTCTACTTCGTAATGCTTCAATCTCTTGGTAAATTCTATTAAATAGCAATTAACTTTCTCCTTAACTATCTATATCAACTATCTATCTCTTTATAATTTTAGCTTTATATCTCTCTTCTCTCACACTGACTTACTAAAGCTCTTGCATATATCTTTCCAATTTATATATCACTTTAACTAACTTTTAGCAAGCAAACCTGAACTATATATAATAGACTTAATCTGCATATCACGGTTTCTTCTTCAGAAAAGGGTTGTTGATTTTCATAGCCCAAAGATTTCCCAAGAGGGTTAATGGAAGGACGCGTATAGATCCGCCACAAAGTCTATAAATTTAATAGTTCAAAAACGGAATTTTTTTTTATCAATTAAAGCCCTTGATTAGCACATTGAAAGTCGATTTGCACAAAACTTGTTAATCAAGGATCTCTACTCAACAAGACAAACATGCTTACTAAATTTCAAGTCGTCAGGTCTAAAAGATCGAAAACGAGATTTGTGATCTATAAAGTGAGTGAGTCGCTTTTCACCTTTATGTATAGATTTAATGATCCTCTATTCAAGTCATTCTATGATACAATGCAGATTATATCTTTATCCACATATTAAAAAATACGAGCTCAATGCCAGTGGCTTCAATATTAAAAATGAAACGTTACCCAACTTAAGAAATAAAATCAGACGTCTGAGTAAATCTCAGCTAGATAAGAATCTATAGAAGCCCTAAATATGTAAATACCCTTGAACGCAGAGACGATTTCAAGTAGGATTACTTCATTTTGTACTTTCTTCATTGCATACTCTTTGGGATTTAAAAGATTTTAGAATCATCCTACATTACCTAAGATCAAGGCATATTTCTGGAAATTCATAAGAATTTTTTTTTAATATTTTGCCTTTTTGTGAGTCATGTATATTCATGTGTTGGTACAGCTGTTTTAATTTTTTTTTTTTTACTTTTTTTTTTTAACTTTTTTAACTTCTTTTATAACAGATGAGATTTCTTATTGATATTTTATGAAAGAATTATAAAGGAGAACTCGTGATTGTGCTTTTATATAAAAAAATGAAATAAAAATATATTAAATATTTATTTAAATCATAGGTTCTCAACGGGGGTGATTACGCCCCCTTGTGAGTGTTTAAGGCTTTCAGGGGGTAGTAAAAGACTCAGAGAAAATTAGGGGGCGTTGAGATGGTACGGAGGGGATTGGGCAGATTAATCAAATATAGTCTAAAAAAGACTTAAAAAACACGCTGATTATGTACTAACAAAAGTAAACTTCAATACTCTTTACCTAATGTTGATTGTATGCATTTAAATCATTTATATATCACATCTACGAAAATTCACATATTTCGTTAGTACGGGAAGTGGAAGAAAAACTTAAAAGATTACATTACATTCAGACCTACATTAAATTGAATGATATTGTGCCTTCTAATTTCTGTAGTGCACGTGTTGTCTTTGTCTGTGAGCAGTAGGAAACATGTTTCGTCCACTGCATTTCATTTCATATATTATTCAGGAAACAAAAATATGTTAACCAGGAATTAAAGTGATTCTTTAAAGAGTGAAACAGTCAATTAATATTTATTTTGAAAGCAATAGTTTATTGCGTATTACTTCGTATCATTAGAACCCCTGCCTGTCGTTATAACAGTAAGCTAAAAAAGACTAAAAAACACGCTGATTATGTACTAACAAAAGTAAACTTTAATGCTGTTTATCTTATCTTTATTGTACGTATTTAAATCATTTCTATATCACATGTACGAAAATTCACACATTTCGGTAGATCGGGAAGTGCATGTGTGTCAAAAACTTAAATATTGCATTACATTCAGGCCTGCATTAAATTGAATGATATAGTGCATTTTTTAATTTCTGTAGTGCACGTGTTGTGTTTGTCTGTCAGCAGTATGAAAAATGTTTCGTCCACTGAATCACACGTCCACCAGGAATTAACGTTTGATTTTTTAAAGGCTGAAATCGACAATTTATATTTATTTTGAAAGCGAAAGTTTTTTTTTTTTTTTTTTATTATGAATTACTTCGTATCATCAAAAGCCCTGCCTGTCTTTGTATCAGATAAGCTAAAACTTTTATTCCACTCTTTTAAATGAAGATGAAATTCAGAGTAGCCTTTCAATTCCATCAATATCCTATCTATGACTAAAATATATAATATTACGCATTTAAATATATTTGTGGCAATAGCTATTTCAGATTCGCAAGTAAAAAATTGGAGCTTTAGAAAAAATATTAATTAAAAAATATATTCTATTAGTAATAGAATTTTTTTTTTAAGTTTACTCTTGATTTTACCATGTATTATGTATATTCGTATTTCTCGAGAAAAGGAGGCAGCATCGAAATATTTACTAGAAAAGGGGCGGTATTGAAATATTTACTAGAAAAGGGGGTGCCAGTTCAAAAAAGGTTGGGAACCTATGATTTAAATACTTTTAAGAAAATGATTGGTAACAATAATTAAATAAGATATAAATTTTTTTAAAAATTAAGAAATTAACAAATTAAATTTTTTAATAATTTTAGTGAAGTAAAATGTGTATTGCATTTCTGATTTTTACCATATGTTCCTTCTTTCCATCAAGAGATTCCGCGAAATTTTTATTAGAGTTGATATTCCCTAGATTCTTTCAAAAAAGTTATATTCTGGATATGAGTTTACATTTAGAATAAGACGAAATGGTTTTTTTAATTTTTTATTAATATTTTATTTATTTTGGGTGTCATGAAATTGTGTTAGAATATGAAATATTATTTCCTTGTTTTTTTTATATGAAATTTGTTTCGAAAACGAATTTATATGGACGAAATATATTCAACGATTATTTGCTTAAAAATGTTTAAGTTTAAATAAATTTTACCCTTGGTTTTTGTGCTAGAAATATATTATACTTAGAACTTATAGAAACATCATTAGGGTTATTATATTTGTCAATCTAATCTAAATTTTTATTTGTTATTTCATAAAAATGCTGCTAGTTATTTTTAAAAAGTTTTTTTTAATTTATTATAAAGTATCAGTAAGAGGAAGTTTTAAAATATTTTTCCTCTATATATCTCCCAAGACAATCAAAAGACATTTGATTCCTACACTAGTTATTTTCGAGAATATGATTCATTGGCTAGTGGTATTATTACTTAAAACAGGTTTTTGATGTGAAAAATTAAATTTATTTGCGGTTCAAGTAAAAAAAAGAATGAACGAATAATAATTACCTTAAAATATTTTTCAATTTATTAACTCTAAATTTGCGATTTTTATCTGGGAGATAAAAAATCAGAAATTTTCCTTGAAATTCACTTTATAAAGGAATATGTGTGTGTGTGAAATATTTCACAATTTCATAATGAAACGAAATGCATAAAGGAGAAATGAATTTAATCATTGTCCTTGTTATGGAGACATTAAATTAATTTAAATAGACAGTTCACATAAATACTGTCTTGTAAAATAAAGCAATAAAATATGATGCATGAACTTTCTACGCCAGAAATTAATTTGCGGTTTCATCGTTCAATTTAAGCACACGCTAGACATTAATTAATGAATTATGTTGAAGGGCATTTTTAAAAATGATAATTTATCAAGAACTAGCTGAAGTACCTTTTCGTCGCACGGGATAACTTTTTTAAAAATAAAAATATATATTATTATTGATATAATAGCTGAATTGAAAGGAGAGTAAAACTCTGTACAAAACAATGTAGAGAAAAATGTAAGATCATTTTTTAATGAGAGCACTTATTTGTCGATAACGCGCTTTAAGCTCTCGCACACCCATGCCTTATCACACACGCATATTTGGAGCAACCATTTAGAACAATTTTTTACGCAGCTGAGAGACAACCTCTGACGTCAGCTGTGTTCTATTTCCACATTGAAAAATTACTCGCCAATTTTTCTGCTTCGGAAAAAGAACATCCAGTATAATTTCTTTTATTTCTCTTTTGTTGACGGGTGGAAACAGAAATGAAGCCCCATTCTGTTTAAAATATTATACGCCGTTAAAATATCATACACCGTATCTGATGCGTTTGACGAAACTGAAGTTGCCATCTTATTTAGGACGCAGGGTGCCGAAGAACCCCATTGGGCTGGAATTTCAAGCAAATTTCATTTGTACAACTTTTTCAGCTCACTGGGGAAAAGTTGTTCGGAGCCGTTGGTATGGCAACTAGAAATAAATTGTTCGGAATTGGGTGAAAAATTGCTCCAAACCTGTACGTGGGATCAGGTCCTTTTTCGCAAATCCCCCTCTTGCATCGGATCTCTATGAAAAGAACGTGCCTTCAAAATTTCAACTATGTAGGTCTAGTAGTTCAAAATCAGGAATATTTATCTGTAACACTCATTAAGCCCTCGCAACGCCCCTTGGGGTTCGATTTTCGCAGGAGTATAATATGATTACTGTAAATTTATTGCACTATTTTATGCACTTTAAAGTTCAATAAATATTTATATTATTCCTGAGAATACGTGTTAAATAAGTACCGAATTAATAGCTTTAATTATTGTATAATTCACTGACATTACATACAATAAATATTTTGATAAAAAACTAAGTTCACCATTCTCTTAATTCAGAGCTGTGGACTGGGGCACCATTTAGATAGTTTTACAGACAAAATTAACTTTGATACTCGGAATAAATAACGATTAAGAGCCGGCGGATAATATTTATTCATTTTGAATGTTCTGTAATATCTCTGAGTTTTTAAAAAGCCTCAGAGAGTCAGTTCTATTTTAAGTAATCAGAGAATAATTAAGCACAGTAGAGTCCCGAAAACTCTGCCTTATGTAGATCGAAGGGTGACCGAGTTTGGAAAGGTGCTGGGTTGTCAAGAATGGGATTAAAAAAGAATACATACGACTGTTTCATCAGAAAATATTGCACTGTATTTGTATGTATTGTTTGCTTC
Source organism: Trichonephila clavata (assembly GCA_019973975.1). Taxonomy (NCBI): domain Eukaryota; kingdom Metazoa; phylum Arthropoda; class Arachnida; order Araneae; family Nephilidae; genus Trichonephila; species Trichonephila clavata. The sequence continues at coordinate 204,970 of BMAO01007695.1, read as the reverse complement.
AGAACACAACAAAAATATAAAATGCCCAAATACCCTTAAACAAAGGAAAAGTAAGTATTTTACGAAACCATAGAGCATTTACTACATGAAATTGAAAATTAATGAATGCAGAGTATATAATAATTTGCTTGATCAGGCACATCTCAGTAAAATACTTTAAGAAGGCAAAAAGCTGTCTATAATGAAAATTAAGCAGCAGACTTTGTAAAAGCTGACTACTTTTTTCTTAAGAAATGCGTAATGTCTTGTTGTCTTCCGTACTGCACTCAGCGTTTTGTTGCTGCACTACGAAGACGTTTAAGGAACAGTAAGTTCATTACCGAAGCACCTTTTAGTTCCAAATACAAAAGGGTGGCTTCGACAGCCTTTAGACCAGTGATTCCCAAAGTGGTCTGTATCGACCCCCAGGGGTCTATGACGACCTGCAAGGGGTCCTCGTCAGCGAAAAAATAGTTTGGGGGTCTATGAGGTGTAAAGGGGGGTCTACGATATACTAAACCAGATAATGATTTCAACTTTAAAAGAAAACTTAATCAAGTGGAAGCCAGATTTATCTATTTAACAGATTTATTTTCCAGTTTTATGAAGGTTTATTTGCAGTTACGAGACGACAGCATAAATTTTATTTAAAAAAAGGACTATCATTTTAGCATTTCTTGCCAGAATTAAGCTAAAGGAGTATAATATTGGACGTCGCGAATTTTACTAGCTTCTCAGTTTGTCAGGAAAATGACGTTTTAATCTATGTTCAACTTTTAAATGCCCTTTATTCAGAATTTGAAACTAGGTTTCAGAATGCTTTGACTATGGTAATGCCACAGTAGACAATGAATTTATATGACCACATTTAAGAAACAACAACAAATGTCAGGTTACAAGAGGAACTGATGAGAATAAAAGATCTTAAAAGTAAAGGTTAGAAATGGATGTTAGAATTTTGGGTTTAAGAAGATATACCTGTAATTTATCCCGAAATGTGGAACATTTTGAGAAAGTTTTCAATTGCTTTTCCTAGAGAGGAGTTTCAGTACAGAAACCAATCTCAGGGGAAAAAAATTGAACCTTACTAATTGAGGAGATTAATGCCAAAGGTTGAAAATTTGTGATTGAAAACAACAGATTGAGAGCCTTCCCCCTTTTAAGAGGCTTTTTTCGTTGTTCAGTTATTTTGTATATAAATTCAATTTTAATTCAATCAATTATAGCATATGTTTCTTAAGTTTTAAAAATTCTATACATCACTACAGTTTGAAACATAAAGCTTTTGAAGTAGGGCTATACCAGTTGCCGTTCAAGTTGATACATTTGCAAAAATTCTATATTAGGTAAGTAGGAGTCTACCCCAAACCAAAAAACAAGGCAAGGGGTCTATGAGACAAAAAAGTTTGGGAATCTCAGCTTTAGTCCATCACTATGTGACATTTTGGGAGTTTGAACGGTGTCCTGAACGTTAACTTCATTATTTTCCGACATTTTTTCATTAATTGCGACAACAGCAACAACTTCCGCATCAGACATAATGCCAGGGGTTTTCTTGACCCTACAAGGGCGTGGCCGAGTTATGCGGACTTCCAGGTCATTGAGTGTCGAGTTTTCGTCACTCTACTGTATTAATACGTGTCTTTTTTTTCTGTGTAGTTTGGTATGCATTTATTTCAAAGATTTCTGCTCATATTTTTAAGAGAGAGAGAGAAAAAAAAGTAACAAAAAATCTTTATATTTTTGAAGAATACAGCTGAAGAAAACTGCTATAACTGAACTATGAATTAAAATTCCATTACAACTTTGGAAGTAACTGGTTCAGTTGTATCCATTCAATGACCGTTGCGGAGAATTTTTCGGGAAATTGCCTATGAATTTCGTGCTTGGCTCCTTCAAATGCGATCAACACAGCTCTTGGAAAACGCTTTCGTATGTGGCCTTCATCTTTATCACTGTGTAAAGAGAATCAAAATTGATGACATGTAAACAAAATATATCTCTTAAAATTTTCATAAGATACAAGTAAGAAAATTAGGAAGAAAATTGAAGATTCAACGGTTAAAATAAAACATGAAATGCAATTTGGCAATTTCTTGGCGAGAATTTGAAATAGCCAAATTTTCAACACTTTGATTTGGTTTTTATTAATGTCGCACTCTAAGTCAACGAAAGGCTATTGGCAACCGACCTCTTAATTTTGAACCTTGGTCAAATGTCGATGACGACATCTGAGCTGTGGTAACCTATTCTCCAAACTTCTACATCATGCCAACGTGAGGACTTACAGCTTTGCCTCGTCTCGACAGATTTCTCAACACAGCAAAAATCAAGGGGACCAGGACTCAAGTGAGTGAATATTAACCTCGCACTGTTCAGTTATACACAAGGGCTTTTAGCGACGGATCTCGTAATTTTGAACCATGGTCAAGTGACGAGGACCAGGACTCAAATGTGATCATTCTAGCCTTGTACGCTCTTCATCGGCACTAGGCTCGAACTCATGGCACGAGTCCGTGATCTTGACCTCTAGGCTACCGCTGCCTTAATGGAATTGAGAGAAATTTCATTTTGGGCATTCTGACGTAAATATGTATAAAGTACTGCTTAAAAATATAATTTATGGTTAATATGCATAGAGAAAAATTTGGTCGCGCGTTGCCACTATTTAATTTTTATAGTTATTTTTTCCTTTCCCTTTGAAGGAGATTCATTCTCGGTACACATTTCGTTCCGTAAGCACATGACTTACTCCTAGATCAAAATAATCACTTCAGTCCGGAGGCAGTTACTGGCTAATATAGATACCACTGCCGTACACTCCCCTACCAGTGAGTCGGCAGGTGAACGAAGATATCGTTGTTATGGCTAGTGTGAGTTGTTGCGTCATTAGATTGTGACGACTTGAAGGTTGCGTCAGTTTGGGTCTGACGGCTTGTCGGTTGCAACATTTGCCTGACGGCTTGGTTGCATTTTCAGTGGATAGATGGCGCCACTACTGCTGCTGCGTTTCCTTTCTCTCTGTTAATGTTTATTCAAGTGAAAAACATCTTATCTTGAACAGCAAATAATTTCAAAGCCTTATAAGAGTAGAGCAGTAATTATTTTTATACTCGTACATTATATTTCCTCTATTTTCTTAATTTTAAATTTCTCCTTATTTTGTTGACTTGACAATTGTATGTAGGGGGTTCAAAAAGTAAAGCAACAAGAGCTCTGACGGATGTGCAAATTTGTATGAAAATCGCTCAGAAGATCACAGCATTCCAACAGTGCTCGTACATGAAGCTGGTTCTCCAGTAACATGACAAGTTAGAAGTGGCTGCGTCGACGGAAACATAGTCCGCGATTAAAATAAAAGCTGTTATACGGTTTTTTCATTAAAAAAATTCTCCAGCTGAAATTCAACTGCAATTGATAGAATTTACGGTACAAGATTATGTCCCGAAAACAGGTGGGTTTTGGTGCATGAAATTTCACAAATGCATTAAAGACATGCGAGATGAAGGAAGAGTAGGGTGATCAAGCACATCCACCGCAGATGATATTGTTTGCCGTGTCGAGGCTTTGATTCAAGGTGATCATCGTACACTTACACTTCGTCGTAAAAAAACACTTGGCATTTCAGAACCGAAGCCGAGGTCCTGCAAGATGTCTTGACGTGGTTGCACAACCTTGACATTGATTTCTACAATGCTGAGTTTGATGGTTTATACAGGGTGATCCCTAATTCACGGTACAAGCTCCAAGGGTAGGTACAGCACATTGTAACAATCATTTATTGTTTGGAATGTATGGGCGCAAGTGACGTGGTAAGGCACAAACAAAAAAATAAGAGACGAAAGGAAAGACAAAATGTTAAAAGTGTTGTCGACAAGCGAAATGTTTTCAATAACTGTTCATAATTCGAGGCTGTTTCCCGCTTTCGTCTAATCACTGGACATGATTTTTTGAAAGTATACCTCCACTGGCTTGGCCTGGCTGCTGATGAGGCCTGTCCACTCTGCAGCCATGTCAGAATGGATGGTGACCGCCTGTTCTAATACTCTGGACTCAAGGAATACCCGACTGATGACATCGTCAGTCGGTACTGGAAGGCTTGGCGTCAAATGGTCGAGAAGCCAAGCATGGGTGTTCGATAAATAAATGTTCATAACTGTTCAGCACTTGAACTATGAAGTCCAGCTGCAGTGCACATTGCTGGACCACCCACTTGCAGTTGGAGAAGAAAGTCTCCCGGATTCAAAGCTTGTACTCGTTGAAAATGGAAGAGGTGCAAGCTATTTTCGTTTAACACACTACAAACGGCCCGATAACTCATACTTACATGATGAGCAACAGCTTTTGTAGTTGACTTTGGTCTATCAGCCATAACGTTCAAGATGCTTTCTTCTATGCTTGAACTGCGTACAGCTCTTCGTCGACTAACATCATGTCTGGTGACGTGCAACGAACTTGTTTTACGAAGTTGACGATGGAACCGCTGAAAAATTCTGTGATTCGGTATTCGTCGATCAGAAAGCTGCGCCTGATATATTAGTAGCGCAGCTCTACCGTTACCATTTGCACGTCGTACATGTAATGCATGTTTGCATTTTCGGCATACGTCAAGTCTCCTATCGTAAACGTCAGCCCAATTGCGAATGGCGCTTTTCTCTATTTAAATGCATCATGTTGAACGGCGGCTAGACATCTACTGCCCCTACTGGCAATAACTCAATTTTTCTTTTCTTTTATTTCCTCTGTTCACGACTCACCAAGTCACTTGCACCCATACATTCCTATACGAAAAATGATCATTACAATGTTCTGTATCTACCATTAAAGTTTGTACCATGAATTCGGGACCACCCTGTTTAGTGTAGGACTTCTCAACCTTTTTATTGTCGCGGACTGGTCAATGTTTGGTAGTTTAACTGCGGCGGCCCATTGAAGAGAAATGTTGATTGCTTATATCCATAAGAAATCGACCAAAATCAAGAGAAATACATTACAGTAAACAAAATGAAATAATGTTCCTTGAGAGGCTCGGTAACATTTGATCTACGCACTGGTACCGGTCCGAGTGTTGGGGACCATTGGTTTAGTGTACCGATAGAACAAATGCCTCGATAAGTATGGTAGCTATGCAGAAAAGTAACATGTACCTGTGCCTTCCAACATTGAATTTTTTTTTTATTTCCTGAATAAACGTTTACTCTGAATGGGCTTGTTACCTTATTTTTTAAATACTTACGTATATTCAGTCACTTTACAGTACGAAAATGCCTTCCGATATACAGGGTAAGTTAAAATGAATAAAGCGATTACAAACAGCTATAACTATTTAATGTAAAAGTATTTGTCGATAAGATTGACAGAGAATGTAGACTGAACTTCAAAATTTCTTTACGCAAGCGAAGCGAAGCCTACTCAGTGAAGCGAAAGCCTACGCATGCGCCAGTTGAAACTTTTCAAGAACAAGAAACCTGTCCATTGCGGGCGTTTCATTAGTCAAAATGGCGAGTCCCGTGCAGAAAGCCATTGTCATTCTTTTATCACAGTGACGAGAGGATTTCGTCAACGTTACAATCAAGAACCCTCCAAATGCGAACAACATACGCAAATGGCAGCGGTACGCGTAACGTAGACTCTAGGGGGCCCAAAGTCTGACTGATGCCAAGTACGTACCCTATGTAAGATCAGGCTTGGAGCTCAAAACCTGACTATGCAGGGGGTGGCCTGATATTTTCCGTTACGCCACTGGCAAATGACATCATATGATTCAAGAAACAGGATGTTTGTGCAAAGGGAAAAGTAGCGGAAGGCCACGTGTTTCAGCAGAAAACGTTGAAAGGATTCGAATCTTTCAGCAAGACGAAGCACCCCAACACTGGGGTACTGAGGTTCACGCATTTTTAAACCAACATCTTCCAAAGCATTTGATTGGTCAAAGTGAGATGCCGACGATGCCCTTCTGCTCTCTACCACCTAGATATCTGGACTTGAAATTGTGCGATTTTTTATGGGGTATGTGCTTCCCATGCCCAAAACAATTGAATAACTGAAAGTACGCATTTATAATGGGATCACGTCGGTGAGTGCACAAATGCTTCAGAACGTATGTTTGAAATGAAGTGTGGACCATCTAGAATCTAGATGGTACTTCATCTAGATTCTAGATGTTCTCCGTGGAGACCAAAGGAAGTCACCTAGAATATGTACGACGTATGTATACAAAATTTTGAAGTTCCGTCTACATTCTGTGTAAATTTTATCGATAAATTCTTTTCCATTAAATAAATAGCAATAGCTTTTGTAATCGCTATATTCATTTTGACTCACCATGAATTTTTTTCTGTATGTATATTTTTTCATTCAAGTAATTTTTAACTTCATTCATTAAAAAATAGATTATGGCTAATCTAAATTTTTATAGAAAAAATAAAAACTATCAATTTATTTCAAGAATTAACCAATCGGAAATTCTCACGCACTTTAATCTAGCAGGCAGGCACTCTCTTTAATCTTTTCATTAAGTCCACACTAAAAAGAATCAAATTAATGACCAGTCTAACAGAGCATAATAGGCATGTTGTAAAAAAAATATGTTTACATTCCTGGCTTATCTCATCAATTGCCTGACATTCATCAGTTCTAAAATTATCTCAGAGTAAAGTCTATGTAAAAGAGCTTCATTGAAGATGCATGTGCAGAGAAGAAAGGGTTATAGACTTTGACAGGTTCGAGGACATTTATACACCTACGCGATAATTGCAGATTTCATAGTCCATGCAGTGATAAAAAACTTCGAGTGTAAAAATAAAAACACTCCAAGGGGTATTTTTAGTATACGATGTGTTAAAACAGATATTAATACTTACAGCGTCCTTGGGTATAAAAATAACTAAAAAAATAATTTAACAAAAAGATGCTTTATTTTATATATTAAACAAGGAATATATCAGAATTATGTTAAAATAAAATTCTGAATATTCAATTCGCGCAAGCTTTTGCTATAGTTAGCTGAATAGACGAAGTATTTATTGTTAATTACGATTTTGTTATTTAAACTTATAATATAAAGGGTGTTGCCGAATTCTACCGACAAATTCAGAGGGGTGGAGACCGCAAATTACTATAAAACATGGGGTCGCAAACCATATTTAGTCTGAGTAATTCGCAAAAACAGTTATTAAGAGTGTTGTAACGGGTCTATTAGTCTTCTTGCAAACAGTCCTCTTGGGGAAAAATGGATCTTTAAAATTTATTCTATTAGAAACTCTCCTCCTCCGAAGATGTGATTATGTAAATTAAGACTAGTATATCAAGATTAAACTTTCGAGTTAAGAGAGAGAGAGGTTAGACTGTGCTAGAGGGTAGCAGTGATTGATTAGCCTGAAGCTAGGCAAGAGAACTTCGTTACTTATTTGATAAAAAAGATTGACGATTTGGAAAATTGAGCTCTAAATTTGAGTTAGAACGAATTGAATTAGAAGGCGTATTGCCTAGACGTAAGCGATCCAATTTACAGTAAAACGTCATTTATTTGAACGTTTAATATCCGGAGCGTCAAATATTTGAACGTTTAAGGTTCGGATATTTGACGCTCCGGATATAAGTCCGGATACGTTTTCGAAATGAGCAATGCTCAACAGTTTTTTCGCGTGAGGCCAAAAGTTACGGGAAAACACAAGGTGAGGGATTTGGGGGGAATTTCAGTTGTGTGGTTTGGTAAACATCTGTGCGGAATATTAGGTCAGTTAGTTTCCAAGTGAGGGGGTGTATACGTGCTGTTTTGTTGAGTTTTGTTGATGTAGAAACCTGGATGTCATGCAATATAGAAGGCTGTGGATTTCAAATGTTAAATGATGGTGAGATTGGGATTTCCGTGCAAGAAGAATCCGACCCTGTCGACGATGAAACGGATGAAGACGAGGACAACAACAACGAAAGTGGCAAGAATCCATCAAATACTGGCGCGTTTTATGTGTTAGAGACAGCTATGGAATGGTTCGAACAAGAATCCTACTCAACTACTGCTGCTCAAGAGAATCAGAGATTTTGAAGCGAAAAAAAAGGTGTACAATGGTACAGCGAAAAGTAAGTGATTATTGTCCACAATAAAAGTAAAATTGCGACATTTTGCTTTTTATTCAAGCACGTTTCCCGCATGTGAGGATTTTCAATATTCGTATAGTGTCCGGTTTCATATACTACATGGATCGCATTCGGTTTTCGGTTATCCGAACGGTGTCCTGTCCCATTTGATTCGGATAAACGACGTTCTACCGTATTGTTAATTCTCCTAGTATCTCGTCTACCTCGCGATTGCTTCACATATTTAGTTATTTGTGCATTTCTTAGTTTGGGTTGTTGAATTTGTGTCGTAATTGAGAATTGTTAATAAATAGGATTTGTATTGGCAATGGCTAATCTCCTTCCAACCCTCTCACACTAAGAGATGAAACGGGCAATCCCTTACAGTGTGATGTCGAGTGAAATGAAAAGGGGAAATGAAATACATTTTTTAGACGTAAAGCATGCTTACTATACGAACAGTACATCACAGCTGGATGTCAGAAATACAACAATGAGTGACTGCCATACGAATTGTTCGAAGTAGCGCCGCGTAGATCATAGCGCAGCTGACACTGACCGACAAAGGATTGTCAGGCGTGATCAAACAAATCCGGTATGCTGGAAATGTCAGCTGAAGCGACTACGACCCGTGCGTAGTCGCTTCAGATAACAACGCTCACCGGCTTCACATATACAAGCGATTTCTGGTGGCCCCAGAAAAATAAATTCAAGGGATTGAGATCTGGGGAGTATGGAGGCCAAGAAAATGGTCTGCTGCTTTCAATCCACCTCTCGAGTATGTACCATGGAGGTGATTACACACTTCAATTGAAAAATTTGCTGGTGTGCCATCGTGCATGTATAATACGTTCTGGTGAGTAGTGGTAAGGTACATCCTGCGCCAATTCTGAGGGCAGTGGGAAATTTTCCCAAGTGTAGGTTTCTTCAACCTTACCACGGTACTTCAAATCTCCGCATTCGTTTGGCTACTCCCCTCGTCTGGCGTATCGTCCTCCCGACTGCTACTATTATTGCGATTTTCACCGATTAAATAGGTGTGCGACATCATGCTTTATTGCTATCTGTCGTCCGAATGCTGCCTATTATCATCCCTCTGAATTTGTCAGTCGAATTCGGCAACACCCTGTATAAAATACTGCATTATAAATTAGATGATCAGTTGTTCAGGATTTTGTAAAACATTATCCTATTTTCACATTTGACTAATAGAGTATTCAGGGTGACTCAGTGGCGTACACCGACTGCTTTTATGGGTGAAAGGACGTATATTTTAACAAATGTGTTGACGAATCTTGCCAAAGTTGAAAATAAATTCATACTCATAATACAATGTTAGAATTTAGATGGATTTAATTTTTTGTTAGATAAAATAGATTTAGATGTAACAGATACGAGGGTTGATCAGGGGGGGAAAAGTTACAAGCCACAGCATTTGAAAACTACATATTGTGGAGAAATTTTTTCCCCTAAAGTGGAGATAGATAATGCTACTTGTTATACAGTTGGTTTCCGGGTTGGTAGTGAAAGTTCCCAGATGGCTCAGAACAATTGAAATGGCAACTCTCTCAGGAAATTGGTCTTGTTTTGAAGTGCGAGCCGTGATTCAATTTTTGTGGGCAAAGAATGTGTCCCCCCGCATCTACAATGAGCAGACAACATGTAGCGAAATTGTGTCACTCTTTTCAATCAAGCAGACAGAACGTTGAAAACCGTAACATGACATTGAGCTGTTGGCCAAGCTCTTCAACGACAGAAATCAACACGGCATGAATTGAAGAAATGATTCAAAATGATCGACAAGTAACTCTGAGTGAAATCTTGTTAGAGCTAGTACTGAGCTATGGTAGCGTGCAACACATCGTTTCTGATGTGCTGCGATATTCCAAGACAGTACTGTAAAAACATCCGTTGAGACCTAGCTCAATGAACTGGGACCTGATTTTTCCCAAGATGGGTTAACTAGTTGATCCTGAGTTCTGATAAATGCCTAAATAGACTTGGTGATTATGTCTAAATGTGATAGGCACTTATACCTTTTAATTTCCTTTTGTATTTTCCGTCTTTTAATAATAAAGATTATTTTATTCGACGTGTAACCTTTTTTTTGGATCAACCCTCGTATTTAGCGTAGTGATACGTGATATTAAATTTCAAAAAATATGAATGAGTGAGTGTTTATTAACGTCGTTCTGTAAAGCAACGCGAGGGTTGTTGACGACGAACCTCATACTTCTGAGCCTCGGTCAAGTGGCGAAAGCGACACGAACGCCACTGGTTCGTGCCCATAACCACTAGGCTACGACGGTCTTCGAAAAACAAAAAAAAAGCAGTTATCTATTAGAACTTTTTCCCGATCGACAACGTTTAGAAAACCACTAAGTTATCCATATCGTAAAAAATGCACTGTAAATACGTGTCCTTTTATTTTTTACCAATTCTAGGATTTCTGAAGTTTTTTGAAAAGCAAGAAATTTTAAATCATTAAGTTTATTATTTTTTGTGACAGTTGAAACAAATACTTAAAGTAAATTGTGAACAATAACACAACAACAAAAAATATATAAAATATTGAATACTATCTTAAAAGAGCTCTATACATTGTCAAAATCGCATTTCTAGCATTTGTTTAGAATATTGACAGTTATTTTCCACAAAAGGAAAAAAAACCTCCAATTGAAAAGTGTATTTTAAGATGAAACGTTTCCAAATGAGACTCTATAAATTATCAATCAAAACTTTTTAATGAGAATATTTTTTTCTTTTTACTAATTTGTAACATTTTTTGTGCTGCCATCTATATTTAAGTATACGAAATAAAAATTTAATTTGAAATAAAAAGTAATACCAAGTAATCTATGTGTCCTTTCTTAACATATTAGAGGAAAATTAATTTCAGGAACTCACAAACTCGGAATGGAATAATACATATAATATATTTTTTTTATTTTCATGTTTCTATCTCGTTATGAAAATTTATATAATTGTTATTTTTTTTCATTAAATGCATTAATGTGTATTTAAATGTCTGTCCACTATGAATGAAATCAGATGTATACTTACACATGCAAAAACGACTTTGTACCGTATAAGAAATACGTAGCACCATTATAAATATCATTAGACTCCTTCATAATTGAATCTACATCTTGAATTTTCTTTATGACTACATCCAAATTGGTAGCAAAACGGTAACGACCAGTAGAATCCTTACACAGAGGGTAAAAAATATCAGGTTTGTCTTGAAAAATTTGGTCTAGAGGCTGTAAAGAAAAATTTTTATACAAGAGTATGGTAATAGAATTGTTGAATGGAGGGTGTGACATTAGTAGATATATATATACACCTTTAATACACTCGGAGGGGCCAAATTATTATGACCACTTGACATTTATACGGAGACCAGCTATAACTTCACATAATTGTCACTAGAGGGCGAGATAGTTTTTTATAGGGAATGCGAAGTAAAGCCATAACTGTATCCCTTGTCAAGAAATAGGGAAAAAATGTGACTTAGCTGTGTTTAAACGATGAATGACTGAATGTGCTCGAAGCTCATCCTCAAAACGGCTGCACATGTTAAGTGTCCAAGAGCAGCAGTTATTAATATTTACAGGGAAAGGATTCCCAAGCAAAAAATCGGGTCTCAACATCACGCTTTTGGTCATCACAGCTGTACTGAAAACTCACTCGGAAAGGAGAATTTAGAAAACTGTCCAGTTCAACAAAAGAACAATCGTACTTCAAATTGAGGGGAATCTTATTCAAAGAGCTACTGCGCACGTCTCTGAATGAGCTATTCGCCAGACGTTACACCGTATAGGCTATGGTAGACAATGACCTGTTCGAAAGCCTCTACTGTTGGTCTTGAACAAGAACAGATGTCTCCAATCCGTTAAAGGAGCACAAGGACTGGACTGTAGATGACTAGAAAAGGGTCATGTGATTCGATTGATCACGTTTTCAAGTACACTGGTGTCCAAAAGTTAAGCATAAATCGTAAAATGCGAAAAACATGGAGTAAATATTCGTAAAATTATTCCAAATTTCTTGCGGATATTAATTGGGTGAAGAAGAAACATTGGGTTTATGCAAAACTTTTCAGTCGACTACGTCCTGCGCGAAACACCGGCGCATGTCGGAACGTGGAGAAACCGATTCACGCAGCATAGGCAGTTCAGACCAGTTTCGTGCAACTGCTGTGCGAAGGAACGTTGTTAACCATCAAACAAGGTGAATGGTGGCACAAAGACGCCAATTGGACATGTTAAAGAAAGGAAGAATCGTTGGAATGCTGGAATCCTCACGATCACAAACCAAAGTGCCTCGAATTCTGAATGTGGACCAGTCTGTGATCTCAAGACTGTGACAGAGGTTTCAAAGAACGGGAGATGTTACCCGACAACCAGTATCAGGTCGACCAAGAGTCATAACCCATCGCCAAGACCGATATCTGGTAATAAGTGCGCGACGTCAGAGGGGCAGTACTGCAGCATCAGTATTTTATTTCATGTTTTCTTTCATTTTTTTCTTTAAAGTATGAATCCTTGCTATGCTCAGTTTTCTTTCAAACTGCTACTTTGGATAATAAAATTAATTATTATCATTCTTTTGATTTGCTTCCTTATTTTATAACTATTCTACACTAGCATATCACGTTTCCCGCCATTCTGATTTACAGTTCCTTCTTTATTCACATAATTAACAATTATGCTTAACTTTTGGACACCAATGTACACCATGTAGATGGCATCGTGCGAATATGGAGAAAACAAAATGGAAATATGAACACCATGCAATGGATCTTCCTGAACATAAGGAACTCCATGGAGTGTCACTGTCAATCCCGCCAGATTACTTCAGGTCGTAATATCGAACACATGTTGTTGTACAATTTTCAATAAAATGTTTTATGGTCCATTAATGTGTTGCTATTTCTGTTCTTTTCTCAGCTTCATTGCACTATAGCTCGCAACTACAGCATTTGCAACCCTGCACTGCAATTTCATTCCGAGTCGTCTCTGTACCCCCTACACGCCCCTGCAAGTTCGTCTTGTGGTCCCCCTGTATATATATCTAGCCTGACTGTGTTTTCGTTCCCTGCACTTCACAGATGAATGCGTTGATATTAAATACTATACTATTGTATCGCAAAATATTTAAATGAAGTTAAATTTCCCAGCGAATTACATACCTCAAAATCCGGCGTATAGCGCGCACCCCTATTTTTACGAAGAAGCCTGGAATGTACATGTGCGTTTCTCGTATGTTTTGAAGTTATTCATTCGCTGTATTATCCTGAGCTTTAGATAAAAATAGTATAGTTCTAGAACTATAACCCTTTAAGCTCATAAGGAATGTGATTTCTTTAAATATTCTGCATAGCGTGCCCCTATTTTTACGAAGAAACCTGAATGTAGATGCGCATTTCTCGTATGTTTTGAAGTTATTTATTCTATGTATTATTCTGAGCTTCATATAAAAATAGTATAGTTCTAGAACTATAACCCTTTAAGCTTATAAGGAATGCCATTTCTTCAAATAATAGCATTTCTTTAAATAATAGCTTTAAAACATAGCGTGTCCCTATTTTTACGAAGAAACCTGAAATGTAGATGTGCGTTTCTCGTATGTTTTGAAGTTATTTAGTCGCTGTATTATCCTGAGCTTTAGATAAAAATAGTATAGTTCTAGAACTGTAACCCTTTAAACTCATAAGGAATGCCATTTCTTTAAATATACTGCATTTCGATAGATGTGGAAACATAATGCCATTTAAGCTCTTCTCTTTTTATTTATTTTTAAAGCACTCATTTTTATACCCAGCATATAACGCGCACCAGATATTTTAGATATTTTTTGTATTAAAAGTGAGCGCAATACGCCGTATTTTACGATGTATTCTCAATAGTTCGATGCGTTTTTGCTGATGTACATGATTTTCCTAACAGGAGATAGAAAGAAAAAAAAACTTACCACTTGAGGGTGCATGCTTTGAAAGACATGTGCCGTGATGAAGTTTTCTACCTCCTCCTTATCCATTCCTTGGAGAATGAGTGGTTCCACTTGCTTTAACGTCTTTAGTACAAGGACCATGTGGTTAAACATTTCTTGATCTAGTTTTCGTGCAAGCATGTCTTCTACGAAAAGCATTTCAACTCTCTCCGGCTGAAAAACAAAGAGGTTTAAATGTGAGACCTAAAAAAGGTTTCAAGAAAGTTACGATCTGATAAGAATATTTTTGAGATAAGTTTTGCTCACCAAAGAACAATATTAAAATAAAAAGCGAATATACTCTTACCTATATAATCACTCATTTCTTGATGATTATTTTAATTTAGAGAAGTGGAGTCATAACTCAAGGGAAAGTAGCGAAATACAAGGTGTGCCAAAAGTTCATTAAAACTTTAAAAATTCATATTAAAAAAAAGGTAATAGTGATGAAAGAGTGTGGTTTGAAAAAATGGGACCACAAGAAAGTCGGATACTTTTGAGTAGCAAAAAACATCTTTAGTTAAAAATATCACCGGTAGAGAGCGCTGAAAAGTGGAAAAACAATGTACAGGACAACAATTGGTCCAAAAATTTATTCTTTCAATAACATTTGTTCACCATGACCTCTAGAACATTGTCCAACGCAACAAAGGTGATCATGCGATCTTGCACCCTCGACCAATCACTGTGTCTTCACCAAAGGTAGTCAATATGAATCGTTTTTCTAGATTGGCATAGTGTTGGCATAAGAAGGGAACGCGAAATGCAAATAACGTCATGTTTTGAAATTGTATAAAAGGGATAATGTGACATATCGTGTTATGTGTTACATTATATTATATTACATATTATATATACAAAGTGTGACACACAAAAAAAACGAGACTAAGTGTGTAGAGCTTGAAAAAAGAATGGATGGTGACGTCATCCCACGCACATCATCTGTCCATGAGGTCAGTTGGAAGAACGGCGTCATTGAGTGTGAGCACGTGCAACTGCATTCTGCCGGAAAAATGTGGAATCAACATCAAGTTTCTTGTGAAAACTAAAACATTTCAGCCACTAAAACATTTCAAATATTAACCAAGGCTTATGAAGATGAAACTTAGTTTCGTGCATATGTGTTTGGATGGTATAGGAGGTTTTCAGAAGAAGGGTTAGTGTGGAAGATGAACCTGCTGGGCGTCCAAGGTCAGCGGTTACAGACCAAAACATATCCAACATTCGTTATATAAGTGGGGATCCTATAAGTCCGTTGTCTGTCAAAAAGTCAAACACAAGAAGGAGATTCGTGTAGACCTGCGAGATCCAAACAATGCATTATGTACTCGGAAGCAAGCCTGGAGATCTTGACACTTTGCCCGGATGGAGAAGATCTTTTTTGTTATTTGAGAAAGAGAAGCACTTGATGTGATCACTGGCAAGACGGGATAGAGTAGTCTGGGTGCATCTGTCACACTTGAGGGCTAGGGCCAGACTGGGTCTATTACCGGCTTACCAATGATGAGTGGAAGACACCCTCCTTCCCACCAAATTTTGAAAATTTTTTAGCAAACATAATTCCAATGACTCAATTACTGCTGTTATATAGTTAGTGGAGTATTACGAACGTTAACTATCTTTTGCAGTTAACTAACAATTACTAAAAACAATATCTTGTTTTAAAGCTAAGAACTGGTAGCTAGCTTGGTGAGGGTATTATCCAGCTTATTGACAAAAAAGTTCAAAAACACAGGGTAGGCTAAAAAATAATCCAGTCAAGTACCATATTTACTCGAATCTAAGCCGCACTATTTTACCAGTGTTACTGCTACTGAAAATCGGTGCGACCTAGAATCGAAGGTAAAACATTTGTTGCAGGGGGGGGGGGGTGATTGAGTTTGTACCCTTTTCAAAGGAAAAATGTGGTGACTGTCCATTCTGGTCACTTGCATTGAGGATTTATCCCGTTCCATAGTTCATCTGCAGTATTCAGTCTATCCTAAACATCGTTGTTTACTCGTATTTAGGAAGTTTTTTTGTATCAGCTTTCTTTTAACCACCTAAACATCAAAGATATTGATAATAGCATCTAGACGAGTTCACTATGACACAAGTATGAAAAGGGAGGCAATTTTATATGTAGAAAAAAAACGGAAACAGAGCAGCGGGCACTGAAAATTTGACATGGATGAAATAAATACGGCGATGGCGGAAGCAAAATGATATAGTTTTTGCTTATAAGTGTTCAACAGTTTTTAATAGTTCTTTTACATTCTTCTGCAATACATTCTTTTTGAAAAAAATGTTGCGTAACAAATGCAATGGATGGCACGGAAGACGACACCCGTGTAGGAAAATGGCGACGCCAGCTCCAATTCCGAAGTCAGCTGTGACAAAGGGAGTGACGAATCATTTTGGAAACATGATACTGACTGTTAGAATAATTATAGCTTCATGTATGTTTTTGGAAGTTTTTAAAACTGGTAAAATAAATTCATTATTAACTTATTTCTCATCAATTTCTTTAAAAAAATTTTGTAAGTATATATTGATGAACCTTTACATATTTTCTTTTATTTTTTCTCAAAAAATTCCTTACCGCTGCTAATGCTGCTTTACATGCGATGAATCCTCCCACGCTATGGCCTATTAACACTGCTTTCGGAGCCTTAATATCATCCATGAAGCTCAAAAGATCTTCCATAAGCAACTGATCGCTGAACTCTTCACACCAATCACTTTCTCCATGATTTCTGGCATCGGGGGCATAAGCCTGCAAGAAAAAGCAAATGACGGGATCTCATAGTTTTTGAATGACAAATGTCTTGAAAATATTTCTCCCTTTTTGATAGAGTTCAATTATTAAATCTGTTTTATTTCAAGATTATAATTGAAAGTAAACAAATCTATAGATTTGACTCAAACGACATTTTGTCTTTCAAACTACAGTAGAACGTCGTTTATCCAAATCAATTAATTGGGACCGGACACCGCTCGGATACGCGATTGTTCGGATAACCGAAAACCGAATGTGACCATGCAGTATATGAAATCGGACACTATAAAGAATATTGAAAATCATCATATGTGGGAAACGTGTTTGAATAAAAAGCAAAAAGTGTCGCAATTTTACCTTTATTGTGGAGAACAATCACTTATTTTTCGCTGTACCATTGTACACCTTCGTGTTTTCGCTACAAGGTCTCTGATTCTCTTGAGCAGCAGTTGTTGAGTAGGACAACAATCTGATTTTTGTTCGTACCACTTCATAGCTGTCTCTAACGCAGAAACGCGTCAACATTTGATGGACCCTTGCTACTTTCGTTGTTGTTGCTGTCCTCGTCTTCATACGTTTCATCGTTGACAGGGTCGGATTTTGCTTGTACGGAAGTCCCAATCTCGTCATCATTTAGCATATTTGAAATCTACAGTCTTCTGCATTGCCTGTCATCCAAGTTTCTATATCAGCAAAAATCAACAAAAGAGCACTTGAAAACAAACCGATCTAATATTCCGCACAGATGTTTACCAAATCACACCCCCCCAACTGAAATTCCCCAAATATCAATCACCTTGGGTCTTCCCGTCCCTTTTTGGCCTCACGCGAAGCAACTATTGAGCATTGCACTGATCGAAAACGTATCCGGACTTTAGTCCGAATATTTGACGCTCCGGATAATAAACGTTCGGATAAGCGACGTTCTACTGTATACTGACTTCCTCAGGATTCATTTTCTTTAGTACAGGGGTGGTCAACTATTTTGGCTCGAGGGTCACTTTGCAGAAGCGGAGAATACCAGAGGGTCACATCTTTTAAAGCTATTGCATTCCTTAGTTAACTTCGTATCTTTGAAAAAATAGAAATTGTACCAAAAAACCAATTAATATAAGTTAAATAAAATGGTGGAAATTTTATTCAATTTACTTATTTTGCTAATGCCATATCATTTATAGCTGCAAGCCACTGGCGTAACTAGTTATGAATGGGCCCTGTATCAAAATCCCTTTGAGACCCCCTTTTTAGATATGAAAACCCTGTTAGTGGGATTGTAGTTACACATATTGGAGCCACTGTAGCTTGGGGGCCCGTATCATTGATACGGCTGGTAAGGTGGTAGCTACGCCCCTGCTGCACAAACTAAATTAATTTTAGAATCAATTTAATGAGACAAATGTACCTATCACACTTATCTAGAATTTTTTTGAATTCAAAAGTGGGATTGCTTTTTGTGAAATTCTCATCACAGCCTGCAAGTTGATGACAGCCAACATGCATCTATATTTACTCTTGTTAATCTTTGTACAAAAAAGCTTTACTCACAAATATATGTTGACCAAATATAGAAACAAATTTCTGTCTATTTTGTTTTCTGATTGTCTTGGTGGGCTGCTGGTTGCCCAATCCTGCTCTAGCATGTTCCTTTCCTTCCTTCCTTCCTACCTCAATGGAACGACAACCCACGGTGGACCTTGACCTTCCTAAGAATTCCATTCTAAACTGTCCTGTTCTTGGCCACACTTTTTCAGTTTCTGACATTAATAATTTTCAGATCTTTTTATAGACAATCAATCCACCTGAGTCTTGATCTTTCTCTTTTTCGAGTACCGTAAGGAATGGCATCAAAGATCTTTTTTGCGACTCGATTGTCGTCCAATCTTATCACGTGTCCTGCCCATTTTAATTTTTGTATTGCAATGAATTTAATAATATCTGGTTCTTTAAAAAGTTAATACATTTCTAAATTGTGGTTTTCTCCAAATATTATTATATTTTAAACCCTCAAAAATAAATGCTTCCAATGATTCTTCTTTCAATTATAGCAAGAGTTTCCTTGTGTCTCCCTCTGTCATTGCCTTGTTTCTGCAGCATATGTGAGAACGGGCCTTATCAATGATTGGTAAATGAGTAGTTTTGTTTTTCTGCTGATGAAGTTAAATTTTAAATATGTTTCCGTCCATAAAAACAATGACTATTGCAAACCTCTGGGATTATGTCATTGAGTGTGTTCAGTTCAGAGCCTAAATATCTTAAACCATTGACAACTCTAGTACATTGGTTTCAAAAATTACAAGAGCCACATATGATCCAAAATAAAATATATCACATCAGTGGTTTTGTGCCCCAAGCCGGAACTTGCAAAGGATTGAAAACCAACATTAGGCTGTGGACCGCCAAGAATTCTGTCCCCTTACCCAGATGAGTAGCAGTGGCGTAACGTACACCCCCGCATTGTGGGGGGCCGTAATTCTATGGGGCCCAAAGTTTGACTGATACCAAGTTGTAATCCTTTGTAAGATCCGGCTTGGGGTCCCAAACCTGACATTTCAGGGAGGCCCTCATATTCTCCGTTACGCCACTGATGAGGGGTGTACGTTACGTCACTGTATCATATATCGAATGAAATTGTCTTGAATGAACAGTGTGATTATAACTGACACTCCCACTTTCGAAATGCTGTAAGAAAAGAACCACTCAGAATGACTTCAAATTTGAAATGAATATACTTGAAGGGGAAAACAGTATACCGCATAAGGAAAAATATCATTGGCGTTTCCATTGTTGCTTTTTATGCGAGCATCGCCCCAAGTACAATTAAAAACCGACTTTTCCCATCCAATATGGTACGACCTTGTCATGGTGGATAGGCTTTTCACTAACAGTTCAACATTTATTGAATAACTTGGAAGTCATTTTTTCCATCAAAAAACCGAAACATTCATGCAATATGGAACAGCACAGTTGGTTTAAGGTGCAATTCGAGACAAAGCCATCGTAATTCGATTCAAAATGCTACTTGCAGCCAAATCCACTTTCGTTATGCCGCTTACAGCGCTATCTATTAATACATTTTGGAACTTTTTTCTTATGCCGTACAGTTTCCCTTGTTTTCAAGAATATTCATTCAAATTTGAAGTCATTCTGACCAGTAATTCCTTTTTACAGCATTTTGAAAATGGAATTTTAACTATCATCACCCTGTATTTTAAAAAGAACTCATGTTTTGTCACAAGAGAGAAAATTTACATTAGGAAAAACTCAGTAATTCACCTCAAAAGTAGAGCTTTTTGCACCACCTCCTCCTTTTTAAAGTCCAACGACCATTTCCTTTTACAAAGGAAACCTTCGATATCGGAGGAGATTCACGTCGAGTACAATCTAACCCGTCACCAAGAGGAACCAGACATTACAAACAAATAATATTCACACAATATTACATGTTTTATCCATAACAATGCACATGGCACCAAATATGGAAGACTTTGACTATTAAGTCTCCACTATGACCTGTTGCGAGATTACAAAAAACTCTGGAACATTTCTGCCCAATGGGATAAAGGTACATTTTTTATTCAGCTGTATTTGAAAGGAAAAAAAAAAAGATTTTAACAAGCTACTTCACCTTATGGCAAACTCTTATCCATCCAGCGTTCATCTCTTTTTCTTAAAAAACCTATATTCCAATTTTTTACTTATCTACTTAAAATAAATTAACTTCTTTTAATTTTTAGCAGCAGCACTTGATGAGTACATCATTCGCTGGAGAGAAAGCATTCCGCTCAAATACACAAGGATTAACAACAAATTAGGATCAATGAAACAAAAAAATAAAAAAAAAACAGAAGTAAAAACAACATCAGAAAGTCAGTCAGACTACAGAGCTTGGTAACTGCTCTCTAGCCATTTAGTATCTAACGTAGATGTTACCAGAGACAGCAGTGCAAATCTCCACTTGCCCAGCATTCGCTAGAGAATTCTCCATGCATTAAACACAATTTGGAGAGGGAAAGACCTTTAATCTATATAGGTGATCCATAAGACAGTCGTGCCTAGGGACGCCTTAAGGCATGGGCCAACTGGTCCAGGGCCTCGGACGCAATGGGGGTCTCGTCTTGCCCTCTATTCAGCCTCAATAAGAGCATAACTCTAATGATTTCAACGGTCAAATGTTATTTCCGATTATATTCTCCGAAAAACTGAGAATTTCGGACAATATGTCAAATGGCTACATGTGATGACCTTCGTCCACGTTCAGGCCTAAGCCTACCACCATACACCATAGTTACTTATTCAGTCAAAAGGCGGCAGTCTGTCGAGCCGGTTTGTGCGATTGTAAGTCCTGCACATTTATTCAATTTGGGTTATTGTTTGTACGAGTATTTAACAACGTATGCTATGAACTGTATACTTTTAAGGTTCATAAGTAGGGCCTAATTTTATGTAGGGGCCCCAGGGCCTATTTTTGATTAGAGGCCCAGGACCTCAAGAAGTCTTAAAACGTCCTTGGTCGTGCCCCGTTCCCAGCCTGAAGGCCGCAACCACATGCAGTCTCGAGTGATCTGGGATCTCATTGAGCGTCTCCTTCTAACTGGTTATGGCTATTGTTCAGAAGCACTTATTACCTGTGCTAAAGCCCAGATGGCTGCTTTGGAGACTACCCAGAAAACCCAGCTCTAAGATAAATTAAAGTAACACATTCAATTTTAGTATCATCTGACGTTTCTATTCCAGGTATATTTTCCATGAAAAGATACGAGTTTTATTTAGCTTTTTATTCAATACTCTGTGTGTTAATATTTTACCATCTTCTTCCAATTGCTAAATTTTATTGAATTTTCCCTATGGTCTGAACCAAATCCACTCAAGATAAAAAAAAAGTTTATCAAATCATTAATTCTTGGATCTTATAAAAATATTTACCATCCATAAACTTACCTTTCTTCCAGTATTGTTGGCAATTATCTGAGGAATGTTACCCCAATATTCTTTTGATAAAGCCAACCCATGCAAGAAAATAAGAGGTGGGAGAAGAGTGTTGGAACCATTCACTGGCTCAAATACTTTGTAAGCTAACTTCATTGATGCGAAGAAAAGTCGGCTGAAGCTGAAAGAAAATTACGGATAATTTTATGTTGCATCTCAATTTTTATTAGCTCCTTACTATGTAATATTTACATGTTTTCACTGAAAACTTGAACTAACAGTACTTATCTTCACAATAAAAAACAGCCGGAGTGGTATTCATTATCTGTTTGAATGGTGGAGGCATGGTGACAGAATGACACCGAGTACTGTCCAGCTTTTAAATTACTTAAGTGCCAAAGCTAAAATCAAATCTTTTTTCGGCGGGTACCGTCGCACGTGAATGTCTACGGGAATGATACTGCAGATGGTTTGGGCCGTAAAGGCAGCCAAGTAAGGATTCTATACAGGGTGGTTGCCTTAATTTTTCAGAAACTGCTACCCCCTGGTCAAACAAGATATCAGTTCCTCTTGGAGGCAGGTATATGAGTAATATGAAAGAAATTGTCCTGGGGCTGCTTTGAATGAGACAAGCAATAGGCGAGATGAAACGATTCTTACTAGGTTTCGCAATGGACATAATCGAGCTCAACGGCATCTGATGAATCTTAAAGTTTAACCTCCTTGTCCGAGTTGTAATGTCCCAAGCCGCTCTTGCCAACATCTTTGATTGCATTGGCTGCCATAAGAACCAGCTGCTCTCAAGTCCTGCTACAGTTCTTCATTGTTTAAAAACGCACGCAATCATGAACTTGATCTAGATGTTCTGTCGATCAAGTTGAGTAAGAAATAACAACAACACAATGGAAAAAACGCAAAAATTATGAGAGCAGAATAACACTAATGAAGTTTATTGTTGATGATTGGGTGCACCTTTGGCGTGAAAGAGTTGGCATACCATGCAGTACCACCAATTTCGCTAGAGTCGCGTGTTTGTTACCGTTTAGTAAGGACGAGTTTTTGCTCTGCTACCCATCTGATTGGGTTAGCTAATTCTACAGTCGATAAATTCTTGTGTATATTGTTAAAATTGACAGATACATTCCTATTCCAAATACCTTCAGACCAAGACAAATCTTAACAGTTTCTGAGCTTTCATAAATTACCACTATTTTAGTAACATGTTTTTGTGTTACTATAAAATAACTCCCAAAGTTTTCAATTTTATTCAATTTCTACTTCCACCACTCTTAACCCATTAAAAAACCGAGCCTTACAGTAGTCGTATACGATGTGTAACATCTGACATGTTATCGTGGTAAATTCGCAATAGCAACTTAAACCCTGAAAAAAAATGAATCTATGGAATAACTATATCTTATGGAATAATTATATTAGTCACCGATCCGGTATAGTGGTTAGCGACGCTGACTGTTGTGCCATAGGGCTTGGGTTCGAATCCCGGAGAAGACATGGATGTTTGTAAATGTATAGTGCCTTCGCGGCATGGGGGTACTCTAAATAGCCGTCGAGCCGCAAGTCCTCTCGTGAGGTTGGTGGAAGGGGAAAAGACGTGGGAGGCCCTGACCACTCCCAGGGTGTTCTCCCTCAAAATTGGGGTGGAACCGAGCCAAATCGTACTTTCACCTACATGGTGCTCAAAGCTACGGCTAACGACAGGCGTACAATATAGCCCGATGCCATGATAAACTTCATGGGCCTCGATCTGACTACGTAAGACAGGTGGCATTAGAAACAACAACAACACATATCTTTAATGAAAATTTTATTTAATTAACACAAGGAGAAATGCAATTTTTTATCAAAAATAATTATTCTTGTTCAATTTGGGGAAGAGCGGTAATGATAACTTATGATAACTAAAATATGACACATATACTTGTGATTTCAAAGTATTTAAAAATTCTTGAAAAATAGCGTCAATAACAGTACCACTGTTAGTTGTCCAAATATTTCGATTTGTGTTCATTTCGAGCTTGAGTTCATCATTCAAAAAAGCTATGAGTGGCTCGGCTTCTAGAAAACTGAAGTTAACTTTAAAATCACCACTCAAAATCATGGGAAGCGAGTGACAGTTTTTTTGAAAAAAGAACAGAACCACTTTTGGTACATAATAAAAGTAAAAAATGCAGGAAATCTAATTTTTTTTTTTAACCGTTTGATTCGGAAAAATGTATACGACCATCGAAATCACTCTCTGTTTGTCCATTTAAAAATAAGGCTTCTGCCACACATGTCCCCAACATCTCGATTAACAATAGCCAGTTCACTTGTTTGACGATAATTAATATCCAAATGTCGAATAACAACATGCGAGTTGTTCTGTTTACGATAGATCGCAACACCAGCTGCTTTGTGGCCCGGTCGTTTAAATTGTACGCAGCAATCGAAGTCGGGTATCGAAACACGTTCATCATTGTTCGTCATCCACGGCTCTGCCTAAAGGACTTAGCTTCTTCTCTAATCCTAAAGTGAGAAAACAAAAAAAAGATCCCATGGTTTAGACCGCAGGGGGTGGGGAATGGCGGTGGAGCACCTCCCGAATGAGGGAGAAAAAACAGAACTTCACTCCGAGGGTAGCGAAGTGACACCACCAAGCGCGCTGATTGGTCAAATTAAATAGCGCACGCTTCCCCAACTTCCTGTTACGTATTTCCGTCCCTTTTCACGAAATCACTCCCACAAATCTCCTGCAATCGAAAGGAAAGATGTTACACATCAAAAATGTATTTCTCCTGTCAATTTTTGATAACCAATCAAGATCAATTCTATCAAAGCCAAGTAATATTTTTCATTTCCAATCTATTATTAAATCTCGAACATTGTTGCTGCACTCGTTTAGGCTAGACCATCGACTTGCCTATCATTCTTATCACTTCCTAAATTTTTTTTTCTCTCTGTATTTTAATTTAACTTAAAAATCTTTAATTTTAAAGTATTCAAATTAATGTAGAAGTTTTAATTTTCATGAGAATTTTTCTAACACTGGGTGACTGGAACATGCCTTTCCGTCACTACTATGTCATTATTTGAAATTAGAGTCCTACTGGTATAAGTACTCCGTTATATATCCCATGATCAAAAATATAGTAACCATTTTTTATATATATCTTGATAAAATAACTATATTTAAGGAATAAACCAAAATATCCATTGTAACGCTTGGGCTCTGTATTATAGGACAAAATTAGACAACACAACATACTTTCATTATCTAACACTCGAACCATTTAAGGTGTCCGACTACCGGGAACAACTTTTTTTTAAAGAAAATAGAAATATGGGGATCTTTCTGTTGTTGTTGTTTTTAGATTTGTCAAGTACATTTCAAGAAAAATATGCTAAAATTAAGAAGAAAAAAGAAATTAGTCATAAAATGGGTAAAAATTTACAAAAAAAACATAAACGTGGCCCATTCTGTACCAAAAGTTGATAAACAATTCTGATGTGTTGTTATGTTATTCATTTTTGAAATGACCTTAAGGATAAGAGATATATTTAATTTTTACAAAAACTAGAGTGCTTTATATCCGAGTTATTATATGAAATTGCATAAGAAAACAGTGATTATATTCACATAAAGGACTCTAAATTTTGTAATAAAACAGTGATTGATAAATCTGAAAGTTAAAACACTTCTACTATTATACAGAACATACACAAAAAATTTCAGTTAATTATTTTCAAAACTTTTTCAGCAATTGCTGGCCCCGTTTGAGCATTTTGGGGGAAAAACACATTTCGAGTAAAAAGCGTTTTAAAGTATGACATCTTGCTTAAAGTAAGGGCTTTTACTAAAACACTTGTAGTTTTTGTTCTAGTAAACGTTAAATAATAAACTTGGTTTTTTTTATAAAGCTAATAAGATGGCGTATAACATAAAATCATAAGAAAATTTGTCAATTTTTGGCAAAATTCACAATTTTAGGGTAGTTGGACACCTTAAAGAAAGAAACCAAAATATTCACTGACGTTGATTTATTATTTAGGTCATACAATTAGATATTCTTCCATTATCCAAGGAAGAAACTAAAATATTCCCTGCAGTGGTTTATCATTTATTGCTTAACCTGTATTGTGCAAGTAACAAAATTAGATATTCTTCCATAATCTAACACAGTGATTCCCAAAGTGGTCTACATTGAACCCCAGGGGTCTATGACGACCTGGTAAGGGGTCCACGTAAGCGAAAAAATAATTTGTTCTATCATGTGGCTCACATTAAAACTTTGTAGCTTTAATTTTAAAAGAAAAATTAATCAAATGGAAACCAGACTTTACCTGTGTGTGTTTAACATATTTATTTACTAAATTTAATGAGGTTACTTTGCACTTATAAGGTGAAAGCATGAATTTTATTTAAACAAGGGCCCTTTCTTTCCAGAATGAAGCTAAAGCAGTATAATGTTGGAGTTCGCGATTTTTTCTCAATTTGTCGCGGATAATCTGTCGGGACGTTTCAATCCAAGTTCAAAACTTAATTGCCCTTTATTCAGATTTTGAGATTAGGTTTGAGAACGCTTTGACTATATGGTAACAACCACAGTGGACCATCAATTCATGTAGTCACTTTGAGAAAAAAAAATTCTTTTTACAATAGGAACCGATCGGAATAGACACCAACAAAGATCTTAAAGTAAAGTTTAGAAACGAATACACAAGCAATTTTGATTTTAAAAAGACATGCCTGCTATTTATCCCAAATTATGGAATATCATGTGAAAGTTTTTAAATGCATTTCCTAGTGAGGAGTTTTCGCTCTGTTACTAATTTCCAAAAAAAAACTGGTCACTACTAACACAGGAAATTTAGGGTTAAATCTGACAAGATTGATACCAAATGTTAAAAATTTTTTATTAAAGCACCAGATTCATCCATCCTATTAAAAGTATCTGTTGTTCAGTTATTTCATGTATTAATTCAGTTTTAGTCAAATTAATTAACAAATGCTTCTTGGGTTTTAAACACTATACTTCACTACAGTTAGAAATTTAATTCTTTTAAAGAGAGTAGCTCTATACTAGCTGTCAGAAAGACATTTAGAGGGGCACAGTAGGATTCAATTGACAAAAATCGGTCAAAAATCAAATCCAATTTTTTTGCCTAAATTATTCTTTATATACTTTTCTATAACCACACAAAATTTGAAAGCTCTAAACTTAAAAAACACAGACAAATTAATCACAGAGTTATGGTAGCTTTTACGTTCGTTTTTATTCACATCCCTATGGCAAATCAAAACTTTAAACTTATCTCATAAAGATAAAATAATTAGAGTTTTTCTTCATTTAAAATGCTAAGTTTTTTTCTATTGTGCCTAATACTTTGAATTTTTTTTTACCTATTGCTAATAATACATGTAACAAATGTAGGTATGCATTTTTGAATAGAAATAATACTTTTTTTTTAAATAATTGAACCCAGAATTTACACATTTTTTAAGGAATTGTCAATAAGCATTCATAAAAAGAAGTATTGTACGAATACCAATCATGTTATCGCAAAACCCACAACAACTTTTGTTATGCATAGCTTGACGTAGTTGTAAATCAAAAATAATCCATGTACGTAAATTTTTGTAGAAGGAATAGCATTTTAAAATCAAAATTTTAAGCTTTTTCCTTAAAAAATTAAATGGCTAGCTTTTTATAAAATTTTGAGCACAAAATCTGTTTTACATAGTATACACACATAGGAGGCAACCAAAAAATTTTTGAAAATTGTTAAATTATAAATTTTTGCGTAAATTGTTGATAAGTTGATAAATTTGCAAAAATTCAGTATTAAATAAGCAGGGAAAATATGGTAAAAAGAAGAATATGGCAAGGGGTCTATGGGACAAAAATGTTTGGGAACTCCTGATCCAATACTAAAACCATTTACAGAAACTACAGTATTCACTGCCACTGGTTTATTTATTTATTGCTTGGGCTGTATTGTAGGTCGTAAAATATAAGACGTATTTCCATTATATCGTAAAGCCTTACCTGCTATTTGAATTCCGGAATAATCATAAATTAAGCTCAAAGCCACTAAAAGTACATGTTTTGATTCCGAGAATTCACTAGAGTGAGAGCATTTTTAAAAGTGTTCATACAAAGTTGAAGTTATCACCATCTGAAACCAAATAACGTTTCAACAAAGACATACAGAATGCAGCCCGTCGTCTGGCTCTCTTTCCATTTTCCCATTCAAATTTTTTGAAGTTTCAGCAATGGATAATGTTTCCCGTTGCGCAGAGCACATTTTCTTTTTGTAATTACAATTCGTTGGACAACGCGATTTGCTTAAACATAAAATGCACGGATTATTTTTTTTAGACATTGTCAAAATTTTCTTCAATGAAATTTTTTTTAAAAAATTTTACGCGATTAATTACAGATTGCGCATGCTTACTCAAAAAACAACCATGTAAAATTTGATTTTAATTTACGTCATACTCAATACCTAGCATTTAAAGAACACCTCCAGCTATTTTTAATAGGATCTATTACATTCACTGGAAATAACTTTAAAAAATGCAGTCTCTTATGAAATATAATTAAAAACATCATTGTATTTTATAAAGCTGGTCGAAGGCTATTGGTGACTTTGCACTTTTAAGCTGTACGAAAGCCTCTGGCGACGGACCTCGTAATTTTGAACCATGGTCAATTAACGACTCGATTTTTTTTTTTTTTTTGTGGGGTTTTTAAATTAAGTTCTCACAAAGTTTCTTTTTACTAATGCATTAAAATCGATACGATTATTTCGTAACTAAGTCCCCCCCCCCCCCCCGTTAACGTAATTTTTTCTAACATCTTCCCCGAATTAGAAAAAAAAATCAACTTCTTATGAAACGATATGCTTAGAACTTCCACTAAAAATTGTAATCACATTCAATTTTTTTAAATATAAAAAAACAACATTCTATATAAAATTTAACTGAACCAATTAGATCTTAATTACTGAGGGGATTACAAAGAAAAATTTGGAAATATTAGTTCAGATAATGAAAAAGATTTGGGTGAGTGATATTATTAGCGTTGATTTAAAAGCCAGCACGAGGGCGATTGGCAACAGACCTCGAAGTTCTGAACCTCGGCTTACGGTTTAGTGACAAGAACGACACATGAGCTAGCACCCTCTCTCTAAACTACCCCACCACACCAACGGGAGAGCTTTCGGCTTCAATATATTCAATGTGCATCAACCCCTCTACGCGGCGGATCATCAGTGGCACCAGAACTCGAACCCGCGACATGCCGGCTACGAGTTAGTGACCATAACCACTAGGCTACCGCAAGCATAGGATTTGGGGGCAATAACGTCAAGAAGTTTAAAAGATGTTATGAAATTCTGATTCTTTTATAAAAGTAGGCTCCACCTGCGGCAGTATATAGTGGCCGTGGTAGCCTAGTGATGAAGGTGGCAGGCATATCATGAGTTCGAGCCCAATACCACTAAAGACCCGCCGTGTAGGGAAGGGATGCACATTAAATCTGTCAATAGCTCAAACGTCCTCCCATTGGTGTGGTGTGGTAGTTAGTAGAGGGGATGCCAGCTCAGGTGTCGTCCTCGTCACTTGACCATGGTTCAAAATTACGAGGTGCGTCGCCAAAAGCCCTCGTGTAGCTGAATAGTGCGACGTTAATATTCACTCACTAACTCACTCAAGCAACAGTATATAGTATTTGTACAAACAGTAACCTTTAACAAACAAATGTGTGTGACTCGTAATCTCACTGATCTAGGCACAAACCGACTGCCGCCTTTTGAATAAAGGAGTAATGAATGGTGTATGGTCTTGGACCTAGATATGGACATGATATAAAAAGGCAGTCTTACCCAGGGACGTCTTAAGACTTCTAGTGGCCTTGGGCCCCAAATCAAAAGTGAACACTTCGCCCCAACATAGGCCGCGGTGGCCGAGTGGTCTAGGCATCGGATCATGGCTAGCGTGTCATGAGTTCGATCCCAATACCACTGAAGACCCGCCGTGTAGGGGAGCGATGCACGTTAAATCTGTTGAGAGCTCAAACGTCCTCCCGTTGGTGTGGTGTGGTAGTTAGGAGAGGGGGTGCCAGCTCAGGTGTCGTCCGCGTCACTTGACCATGGTTCAAAATTACGCGGACCGTCGCCAAAAGCCCTCGTGTCGCTAATCTGTGCGACGTTAATATTCTCTCATTCACTGGCCCCAACACAAATGTAGGTTCCATCTAAGATCCTTAAAAACAGATAGTACATAGCGTATATACGTTGTCAAATACTCGTGCATACAATAACCCGGAACTAATAAATGTGTGTATACCTTACAATCGGCACTAACCAGCTCGACCGCGACTGCTGTTTTCTGACTGAATGAGTAATGATGGTGCATGGTGGTATGCCTAGGCCTATACATAGAAGACGGTCATCACGTAGAGCCAGTTGACCTATCGTCTGAAATTCCCAGTTTTTCGGAGAATACAGCGGAAATAACATTTGACCGTTGAACTAACTTGAATCATCATCTTGTTAAGTCTAAGTTGAGAACGAGACGAGGCATCTGTCAGGAAGTAGACATTTTAGCCAACGTTCATTTAAATGCTATTCGCATTTTGAAACTAGCTTTGTTAATACAACAATTGCCAATCTCAGGAGGAGGAGGGGGGGGACACTAATAATTTAGGGTTAAAATCAAGATGATTGATGCCAAATGTTGAAAATTTGTTATTGAAACGCAAGATTCATCCCTCCTATTGAAAGCCTTTTTTTTGTTTGTTGCTCAGTTATTATATGTATTATTAAATTCAATTAACATGTGCTTAAGTTTTAAGCACTATACTTCACTATATTTAAAAATTTTAATCTTTCAAAGTAAATAACTTTGTACTAGCTGTCAATAAGACATTTAAGTTGACAAATGTGCAAAAATTTACTATTTGTGAAGCAGGGTCTATCCAAGGACGGAAAACGCGGCAAGGGGTCTATGAGATAAAAAAGTTTGGGAACTTCTGCCCTATTCGATATTTTTCAGCTTTAGTAGCAACTAACGATTCATCGCTAGATTTGGCAACACTTGTTGCCAATGGTAAAGCAAACCTTGAACCACATCAGAGGAATAAAAAATTGCAAAATCGTTTTTCACGCCCCCTTCTTTTGCGGATTCAAAAAATGAAATTAAATTTTAATCTACTATCAAGTGAAAAAGAAGATACTGCATTCATACTAGAAAGGGGGTATTCCACCCTCTGTTCAAATAAATATGCAGAAATGGCAGCTTTTGAATGGTGACAACACAAAGACCGTATTTGCTGTCATATAATAAGTTACACCTCCCAATTTGTGTTGTATTGCTTGTATTTATTTTTTTGAAATTATATTATTTCAAAGTGCTGTTTCCCCTCAAGTTAGACGAAGCAATTTTTCCTTGGAATTTCAGCCATTAGTAGAATTGACATTCCCTTGTCAACATATTCCACCTCAACTACGAAGATCTCTGGATTCTATCTGACAGCCGTAGCTCAATTCAATACTTCAAAAACTAGGCCCACATAGGAGATAAAATCAGTTTATTTATCTTAAGAAAAATCGAACTCATCTCCCACTATCACAAAGTATATTTTCAATGGACGCATGTGAATATCTACGAAACTGAATTGGCTGATACTCTTGCAAAGGAGGGACTAGACCATCCTGTCCCTTCCACCTCAATGCTCACATATTTAGAATTATTCTCAAGGTAAAAGGCCCAAAATAAAGAAAAATGGTTAAAACCCTAGTTTTGTAAATGGTTATAAAGGCAAAAGACCAGGGCTTTCTTTATCTCTTCCTTGTGACAAACAGTCCATCACTTGTCTGTCCCGACTTGCCAGTGGGCACTTGAAAAAGTCTAACTTTTTCTGGAGGCAATAAGAGGTTTCCTATTTGCCTTAAATGCCAGCTAGAACAGGCTTTGCCTCAGCACATCTTGGTCTGGACTGGGAAGATATCCATGATAGTCCACTTCTCGTATTGGATTTCGTTTAAGTCAAAAGTTCCAATGATCTGGTCTGGCCAGATGGGAGATTAGTAACAACAAGTTCCCTTTTCAATCAACTATTTCTTTTAGCTCATAATTGATTTTATTCATTAGTGTTTCATGTAGATAAGATATAAAAATATCTATGTAAATGTTGAATAATAGTTTAACCCTGTTAACAGAATTATAATAAGGGTCACATAACACATGATAATCACAAATCACGAGTTAAATAAACTACCAGTTACAGTATTAACATAAATTGAGCCATTATATTTCTAGATTGATATAAATTTGTGAGATTTTTCAGTTTGTCGAAAAGAAAAATTAAATACTTTTACTTTGACATTCATACAATTTTAAGAAAATCAAGTATATTGTTTAATTAACCAATGATTGTTTCTTATGAACATTTTTTATTTAATTTCTTGTATGATAAATCTTGTATGCCGGGTCCTAATTTGAGATCCCTGCTGCTGAAAATAACATAGCAATAGCTTCAAGAATTTCAAAGCGTGCAACTGAATATATATATATAAATCATGGTTGATCAACCCAAATGACCTTGCTGGCCCCTTTGGAAAAACATTATAATCCTGCGGGCTGCATATAAAAAATATATTTCTTTATACTAGATTTGGACCCATTACAAATATTTATTGGAGTGAAAATTTAAAACAGATCAATATAATATTGTTTTCATTGTTTTTCATGTATACAAACATTTTTTATATAATCATGTAATGACCAAATAATATTTAATTAGCAAGATATTTGTTTCTCAACTCTTTCGCTCAGTTTTCTCAAGTCGATCTCAATGTACATATCTGTGTATTGTAATTGACGCTGCAGGTTTTCCTCCATTAAGTTTGAAAACGATTTATATTTGATAAATTTCAATTTCGAAAAAAAAGATTCACAGCAATATGATAAAATGGGAACAATTATGGAATTTGTTAAAAAAACTCTAAAAACAAAAATATTATACAAAATAGCCACATTTTGTAAAGTTGTAATGAATCTTGCAGACCATAAAACTAATCAAGTCAAGCCACTTGTAGCCCCCAGGCTGGCTACCCCTGATATATAGATAGATAGCTCATCTTTTTGATAATATCTCTCTTTTATTGACACTATTTTTATATAACACAAAAATCATTATAACTCTTAAAATAAGGCTAATATAAAATGATTAAACATACAGCTAATCTCACTGATCACCATATCTTGAAAATACTCTCAAACAAAACATAACTGAAACATTTCATTTTATTAGAAACGATAAAACGTATCATATAAAATAGAAAGGGGAAAAGTACTATGATGTTCTAGTGTCTAGGAGTGATATTGTAAGTGACTGCACTTATCAAGAAGCTATGGTAAAACTGCATGTTAAACAGATTTGTGTTTACTGAATCTCATATTAACAGGATCTAACTGCATTTTAAAAAATTTAATGATGTCATTCGCATTTCTTCTGAAAAGTTATTAATAAACAAATATCTCGAACAGATGAGAACATGATAAGTACCTCACAAAAGAAAAGTTTTAAGATTTATTTTTGGAGGAATTCAAGAAAATGGCAAAGGAGATCAAATTTTGAGCTTCATCAATCATATAAAGAATCTGACATCATTAACTTCATCAAAATACAAGGAATTAAATGTGCAGGTTTAGTTGTCAGAATGGACGAAGACCACACCACTAAAAAAGTCTTCAATGTGCAACCAATTTGCCGCCCATCCGGTATAGTGGTTAGCGACGCTGACTGCGGTGCCGTAGGGACTGGTTTTGAATCCCGGAGAAGGCATGGATGTTTGTGTTGTAATCTTTCCTTTGTGTTCTAAGACCCCCGTGTTATACATTGTGTCATGCATAGGGTTTCTAAATGTTCTCAATAAAAAAAAAATGTGCAACCAATTGCCACACAGAGAAAAGGCAGGCTAAATGTAACATGGATTAATGGCCTAGAAAAAGACCTCTTAGTTTTTAGAACTAAAAATTGGAAAACACTAGCAGGAAGAAGACTGGCCTGAAAAAGGCTTCTTGAGAAGGTCAAGGCCTACTCTGGGCTGTTGAGACACTGAGGAAGGAAGGAAACATAAATATTTCAAACCACAAGGCTTTAAAAAATATATTTATAGATTCATTGGACAATTTTAAAAATATATATGAGATTTTTTAAAAATGCTTTTTATTTATACATCAATAAAACCAAAACATATTCATGTTTTATAAGCACTTTTATTTACACAATTTCATGCACCATATAATACTATTTAAAACATATTTTGCACAACTCACATGAAATTTTACACTAAGTTGAATAGATTATTTTAGCGATATAAATAATCAGCTTCAATATTTGCAGCTATTTCAGGTTCCCATTTGTCTCCATTACTCAACAACTTTTCTTTGTTATACAAAAGTTCTTCATGTGTTTCTGTAGAATATTCAAAATTTGGACCCTAAAAAGAAATAAAATTTTTAATTGTGTTCTATAGTTATATTATCAAAGTTTTACTCTTCAGTACTCATACTACTAAGCCTTGAAATAATAATAAGAAAATGAACTTTAAATGAAGAGACATTTATGCACATAATCAAAACTTAAAAAGCTTACAAGTTCTAGCTGAACTTTTTACTTCATTCCAAATGATATTCTTATATTTTATAGTATATACCAGTAGTTTGAGTACAAAGTATCTCAGGGGATACATCAAAGAAGGTTCCTGATCATTTGCAAGTGTTTGATCATGCATCACATAAGTGTGAGGTTTCCTTACTGGTCACTGCCAGTATACAGTAATACCCTTAACTTATGTGATAGGTGGGACTGAGTGATAACTGCGTAAGTTGAAATCGCATAAGTCAGAGTATAATTTCACATGTAAACCCATACAAATTATTTTTAGTTAAGTTCAAAGACAAAAAAAAATTCAGAAAAAAGTTTAATTAAATCTTAAATGCAAAATAGCAAACCAAAGTTATTTTAATGTAAAAGATTTCATAAAAACTAACAAATTAGTCTGCCAGTTCAAGGATATTTTTTTTTCTCTTGCAAAATTTCTTCGAAGCATGCTAATCATTTTATTTATTCCTTGTTTTGTTAAAAAAATATGCTCTTCGTTGCAGTCTATATTTTCTAAAATTTGTAATCCTTTTTCAATTAATTTGAGGCCTTCTGCCAAATTTCCAACTGTTATTCGATCTTCGGATTGAACTAGGTTTAAAGACTCAAGTTCTTCAATGTCTTACTCTTGCAATTCTACGAGCTTTTCAATTGTCAGCTCCCAATCGTGGTAATCCAACAGTTCATGATCATCACCACTATCCACTTCTAAATTTATTTGGCTGACAAGATTGACAACTTCTTCAATCACATTAGCAATTTCAAGAAGCAGAAAGTGAGTATTTGAGTAGTGCAGCACTGAAACAAAACACTAATCGACGAGATTTGAAAATCACGTAAGTCGACATATTACTGTAGATCATTTAAAGCACATGTACACAAACACATGGTAGGCTAAGATTTGAGGAAGAGAGAAACTTTTAAGCATTCAAGAAGAAATTTCCATACATTACTCTCACTAAATTCTAATTCAAAACATAAATTTATAATTTATTTTAAATATATGTACATCACTGTTTAAAATAAACAACTTGATTTTTGACTATATACTCACACATATATGTATTATACAATATATAGCATTTTTCACTTTAAAGAACTGCAATAAAAAAAAACTATGGAAACAGCTCATATACACCTTACAAAGATTTTAGATGTTTTTAAAAATGTTCTATTCAATTTTTTTTAATGCATCCATATTAAAGTGACCCCACAAAATACTGCTGAAGTAAGATGTACATTCTTATCAAGCAGAATTGAATCCTAAAGCTAAACATTTCTGTTTAAAACACCATAACAGCAACTCTGTTAATATTTTAAATCTGAAGCTGTGTGTTTCATTCACAGTCGAGAGACTGAATTAAATGTTAGGTAAAATCATGTACGTAATACAAATCACAGGTTCATCCCTGTTAAGTACCTGTACTGTACAACACCCTCAGTAGCCAACCGAGGAATCTGTTTCACATTAGCAACTTCAAACGAAGCATTTACATAGTTTTTAATTGATATATGTTATGTTTCTAATAACTAATTCTTCATAATTTTAATTTTCATTACTATGTATCTACTTAACATGTCACATTATGTTTGTTCATTTACTTAAACAACTTTTAGTGTGTAAAATAATCTTATTACATTCCAATAAAAGGTCTTTTTCAAAGACTAAACAATCTTTTATACTACATAATCATTTTCATCATTGATAACAAAAACAAAATGTTTTATATGAGGACTTGATAGAAAGTCACTATTTGTTATTCCAGAAGATAATGGATTAGTAAATTATACTTTGCAGTTAGAATGCATGATTATTCATTAAATTTTTTTTCAGAATTGAAAAAACTACGAATACTTACATGACCCTATGAATTCCTGTGAATATATTACTTGGTGAAGGTTAAAGTCATCTAAAATCCTTTACCAATCAATTTCAGAGTTTTCATTTTAAAAACTATTTAATTGTTAGATTTTTTTTTAAATTAAAAAACTTCAAACATTGCATTTGTAAGCTTTATAAAGCATTTTTAACAGACATACTCGTACAACCATTTAATAATTAAATTATCAAAAAATATAGCATTTTTACTGCAGCCGTTTCAGTAAATTGTAATTACTAATTTGTTAAACATATTTGATTATACTTTAAAAATGTTCAAAAAAGTTTATCAAATTAATAATTATGTACCAAAAAAAAATTATAAGCTGACAGTTATGGAAATGTGGCTATTTTTGTGAATTGTTAAGGTTCAGAAATGCAACAGTTTAATTATTAAATACACCCCATTCTATAAAGGAATTATATATATATTATTGAATTAATACTGTCGTTCATGGAAGTTGAACCACTAAACAAAAAACATATGTCCTGTGGATATAATGTTAAAAAACTTTACACAAACACAGTTCAATATAAAAAAGTTAGAGGAGAGATGTAATGAGTATATTAAATTTATAGGAATATTTACAAACATTTTGTTGTAATGAAACTTCAATATTAAATCACATTTACTGCATCTACCTAATTAGTGAAAGCAAAACATATGATAGCAAAATTCAATGTTACAATAAATACATGCCTGGGAATACCAGGATTTTTTTCCCCTCCCAAATACATTATAAGTGATTTGCACTGAGTTTGAAATTCCTTCAACATTTATGCCAGTTTTAAATCTGATGTGTGTGAAAAATAGATAAATCATCAAATTATCCTTTTTGTACCATATTTTATAAATCTCAACTTCTCAGGGTAAATTGTCATCTCGTCTTCCTTGGATTCTTATCATAATAATTACAATCCAGACAGTACTTCTATTTAAAAGTAAATATTTTATTTCAATTCAACAAAATTAGTTTGAAAAAGTAGTTTTCTTTCATGTAATATTTCTTCTTTTAAAATAATATGTCAAATGCTTAAATATAAGATTTTTAACCTGTTTTGTCAAATTTAAAACTTAACATTAATTACAATACATTGGTTATTAATGCTACAAGATATGTTTGCGTTCTAAATTAATGAATTTGTCAATCAAATCATCTGTCATGTTAATAATTCTCTAAAATGGAAGAGATCTCATTTTTAAATCAACTTTTAAAATGGAAATGTCTTAATTTGTTCTTTTTAAGGTAAAAAATTTTCAAACAGTTTAAACACATTTTTTTCTGCTTTCAATATAAATCTATGCTAATTCTACCTTTAAATTACACTGAAAAATTGATATTGATATCATAAAATATCCAAATGTAAATTTTTTCTAAGAAGTTGCCTACCACATTACATTAGAAACGAAGCGGGGGGGGGGGGACCCTGCAAAACTGAACAATTGCTCATATCATTCATAACTATAGATTTCCAAAAAAAAATTTATATGACTTAAATTGAAATTGAAATAACATGCTATCAAGGAAATATTTTTAAAAAATGAATTTGAGCATGAATAGAAATTTTTTTTCAATACATAATACATTTTAAAATATGATTTTAGTTAATCCATAAAATGACTTAATATTTCAAAAGTAAGCTCAGATGATGAATTATAATTTCACTTTATGATTTACTCCAATAAAATTTCACTAAGCAATTTTCCTTCTCCAAAATGTTCTTATGCCTTCTTATAAAAAATATACAAATTTACCTACATATTTATACATTCTCAATTTTGTAGATTCTACTTACTTCAACAATTGCATCAACAGGACAAGCCTCCTGGCAGAATCCACAATAAATACATTTAGTCATATCTATATCATAGCGAGTAGTTCGACGACTTCCATCCTCTCGTTCTTCTGCTTCTATTGTAATTGCCTACAGAAAAAAAAAAAACCTTATACTGTATTTCCTTTCATTTACAAATGTTAGTGCAATTAAAAAAGCAAAAAAATATTGGTGCTCTAAAATAGCTCCTTTTACACATTGATTTATATTCTATATTACCTTTTAATACCTATTCATACCTTCTTTTTTTTCATTAATTCTTGCAACTTAATATCACAGCATCAAATTTACGTAGTAAAATATAACCTGCTCTACTTTCAAATTTTTGTAATATTTTTAATTTCAGTAAAAAAATATAAATTTTGAATTTCAAACAATATATAACAATAATTAAAATTTAAATGGTTCACACACAAGCATGACAAATAAATCAATAATTTAATAATAAAGCCTTCAAGAAATATATCATACATCTAATTTATAGCAAAAATTATTAACTAACAATGCTACATTACTTCATAAATAAAATTTCAATTTTTATACTAAAAGTTACTAAATATTACAATGAATTAAAATTGTAATTAACAATTTAATAAACAAGTATAAACCCTATATGGCTCAAGTGTAGTATAGCCTTTTGGATTTGGCAATTTTTATATAGATATTATGGTGAGATAACGAATTCATTTTAGCTTTCGAACATTTTTCGCTAAGTGAAGTAGCTTGGTAATCAATTTTGGTCACCAAAAGAAATTGTCATCGCCAAGCCCCCCCCCCTACTACACTTTAACCCAAATATATTTTCAGATGTAGTGGTGCACACAGGAATTTTTCAAGGGGGAGGGGGTCAAAAATCCACCATTCTTATATCATACCCTAATATGCCTCCAAACATATTCTTTTCATATTATCAATTGAAAAAAAAAACAATACAAAATAAATTTTTGAATAAATAATTAGCATTAATTCATAAAATAAATTATTGATAATAAATACTTAAGCCCACAAACTCAGCCTTCTCTTGTGTGTGCCACTGGTCAGATGATACCAGTCCATCAAATATAATTTTAAGTTAAATTTGCCGAGATTTCTAATATAAAGATAATTTATGTATGGATTAATTGGTTATTTTTATTAACACCACACTTCAAAATGACATGAGGGAAGAAAACCTTGTAATTTTGAACCGTGGTCAAGTGACAAAGATAACATCTGAGTTGGCACTCCAAACTACTACATTACATCAATTTGGGAACTTTGACATTTGACAGATTTAATGTGCATTAGCTCCCAAAGTGGGTCTTTAGAGGCCCCACGAATCAAACTCAAAACACTCAACAGAAAAAATGCCAGCCCCAATATATGCATAAAATAATATATATATACTAGCTTTCATGGCCCGGCGTTGCACGGGCTTTCTCTACTTTTAGAAAAATTTTCCGTTCTCTTCACAAAATCAGCATGACCAATATTCTTTTTCGAAGTAACTTTGGCTTCTATGTTTTTTCCTCTCCTCTAAGCCCGGGTTGCACGGGCTTATACCAAAGGTATAACTTAATTCCCATGTTAATTTCCTCCTTTTATTCTAACGCCAACACTTTGGTGTGGGTTTGAAGCGTACGATGTGAGTGCGTGTCATGGTTTTGTTGCTTAACATTTTCCCTTCTCTTCGCAAATTCTCGATCCTAGTACCACTGAAGACCCGCCGTGTAGGGGAGAAATGCACGTAAATTATGTCGAGAGCTCAAACGTCCTCCCGTTGGTGTGGTGTGGTAGTTATGAGAGGTGGTGCCAGCTCAGGTGTCGTCCGCGTCACTTGACCATGGTTCAAAATTACGCGGACCGTCCCCAAAAGGCCTCGTGTTGCTGAACAGTGGGACGTTAATATTCACTCAACTTCACAAATTCAGCACTTCCAATATTATTTTCCGAAATTACTTTGATTTCTTTGTTTCTTTCCTCTCCGCTTAGCCCGGCGTTGCACGGGCTTTTACCGAGTGAATAACTTCATCCCCATGGAAATTTCGTGTTTCCCTCAGGCCGATAGCTCTTATGTGCGCGATGTGAGTGATTTCTTTAACTATGTCATTAAGACTCCCTTTTTCGAAATTTGTTCTTGCGTTGGTGTGGTGTTCTAATTATTAGAGATGGGTGAAAGCGCAGGTGTCGTCCTCGTAATGGCAGCACTGAAAATTTACGTGGGAAAAATAAACAGAAATGAAAGCTTCTTGTTAGGAATTGTTGAAAAAGATAGAAATTATACTTTGAATGATTAAAAATCAGAAAAAAACCTTTTTTAAGGCAAAAAAAAAAAAAAAAAAAATGAAAAGTACATTAAAATAACAGATGATCATGTTAAAATAAGTATTTATCAGTAAAATTAATTTACGTGGGAAAAATAAGCAGAAACGAACAAAATGAAATTCGCCAGATTCGAACCCAGACATAAGAAAGAATTAAGATACTTTGCGAAAGCGGCGCGTTAGACAACCACGCCACGCAGATTAGTAGCAGAAAAGAAAATAGGCAATAATAATGAATGGTCGGTTCAAATTGAATTTAATTTTTAATTGAGGGGATCCATAGGATATTCACATAACGATTGAAAGATTTCGATTGAAGATTACATTTAAATGTATTGCAAAAAATTTATTGATTTTTGATATTTTAAAAAAAAAGCAATTAATAATAAAGAATATATAATACAAACATAGCTTTTTTTTTTCTAAGGAATTTATACCTATTTAACTGACTATTTCCAAAAAAAAAAATTTCGAAATGGGCAAATTCTTCGATTTTATTATGAAATTATATGTCAAAAAAAGAAATATACATTAGGCATTATTTTAAAGTAAACTATAAGTTTTATGAAAGAGAACAAAAATTTCGATACTGATAAATATTTTAAATGAATCTCAGAAATGCATTGAATGCATTTTATCAGCTTAATCTGACATATATAGTTGATAAAATACATCTTTCACTCGCATTTTTTTTTTTTTTTTACTCGCCAAAGTTACTGATTTCCTCCTGTTTAAGGCAGAATTTTTTTAGTGTAACCCTTGAGTTAGAGCGGTCGAAGGCGAAACAGGTCTGAAGTCTTTGGCGCAAAGCTAATTTTCGACGCCAATGTTTGGCTAAATGTAAAATCGCGTATTTTAAAAATCATTACCTTCATTTTAAGGGCATAATTTTTACGTTAATGCTCTCAAACATCACCAACTATTTGCAAAAATAACGTACTTTGAAATAAAAATGTACAAATTACTACTTTTTAATTTATTTCTCAGAAAAACATAAGTTTACGAAAATCACAATTTCTTTTTTTAAAATCCGTAATTTTGAAGCAATTTTTTCAATCTTCGTATATGTTACGCATAATATTACTGTACACACGGAAAAAAGATTTTGTGAGATTATCTTCATAAATGACGAAGTTATTCAATGTGAAGTAAAAATTAAGACTACTTTTTAAAAATTCTTTAAAAAAAAGTTTTGGGAATTTTATTTTTTAAATGAATGGTTCTAAAAGAGAAAGGCTTGAAATTAATTAGTGTAGAATATCGATTTAATAACACGAAAAGTAATTCATACCCAACGATTTAGAAATAATTTTCATAAAAACACATCAGTTTTAACACTATTTTAAAAAATTCGAAAAAAATAGAAAATATCGTTATTTTACAAAAAAAATTACACCGTGTTGTGGCGAAATAAATGATCTTTCCGATTCTGTAATTATGTTTTGTCTAATTTCGACACCGAAAATCGGATGACAATTTTAATATGGTGGAAAACGTAAGATTACCGCTCGGCCGAAACGGAAGGGAAGTTCCGCCAAGTAAGCAACCGGCAGGAGTAAAATAATTCGGCGTTTTAAGGTTTTTAATTAATATCTTTTTAACTAATTACAATATCGGAATATAAATAGGCAATACGGCTTCCCCGGAAAATTCCCGATCTTTTGGTACCTTCCGCGACTTTCTGCGTGGTGCTGTTCGTGAGAAGATAGACGCACATAGATAGATAGATAGATAGATAGATAGATACATACATACGTTTGTTTACCTTCGAATTTTAATAGTGTAAGATATATATATATATATATTATTAATATATTTATATTAAATAATTTTTAAAGTCATATTTAAGTAGTGTTTGAAATCATATAAAGTTTATATAATTTATATCAGTCAACAAAAAGCAAACTTTTACTTTTAAAATAAAAATTTTCTTAACTATTAAAGATATTACAAGAATGACTAATAACACAAAAAGACTCATCTAATAAATGAATATGCAGAAAATTAACTACACCATTTGAAATGATATATTTCAAGAATTTTCTCGAGTTTACTCTCTCTTGAGATTACAGAGTAAAATTATTAAAGACTGTTTAAAATAAAAATTCACATATTCATCAAACCAGTTTTCATATAGTTTAAATAATTACTTGAGCAGGACAAATTGCTTCACACAATTTACATGCAATGCATCTC
Organism: Trichonephila clavata; assembly: GCA_019973975.1. Lineage (NCBI taxonomy): Eukaryota > Metazoa > Arthropoda > Arachnida > Araneae > Nephilidae > Trichonephila > Trichonephila clavata. The sequence continues at coordinate 162,346 of BMAO01007695.1, read as the reverse complement.
TCTTCTCCAGAAGGATATCGGCGAAGAGCATGTTCACCTCGAAAACGAGGACTTAAAGGACCTTTTTCAAAAGGATAATTGATGGTGGCTGGCTCTTTGAAGATATGAGCCAATGTCAGACCCAAGCCTGTAATTAATTTAAGAATTTACAATTAATTTATTCATATATATGCCTATAAATATACATTTTTCCTTAGAGTTAAAATAAGCACACTTGTTTTTCACTCAAAAACAACCTTTTTGCAATACAACTGTAAATAAAGAAAAAAAAACTTTAAAAACACAAAGAAATTTTTTTAATACATGAATTTAATTAATATAAGCTTAAAATTAAGTAATGGGTTTCTGAAAACCGAACTCATAATTTTAAACCTAAGAGGCTAGGATGAAGTTTGACATAATACTTAATTCTCCAAATGTCATAGCCAATAAGGATTCCAAGGTTTGAATTAAACTTTTTCTAGAAGGTAATGCCAAAATGTATATTTGAATCCCATTAAGAAAATTGAGTAACAAGATTTAAAACTAAAAAATATTATGAAGCACTTCTACTGGGTTATAATACTAATGTAGATTTTAAATTTAAACCTCTGCTTGCTTATCATTCTAAACCACCAAGAGTACTAACGAAAACTTCAAAATCATCTTTATCAATTATTTGAAAATTCAATAAAAAAAATCTTGGCCCACTATAAAAAATTTCGAGAATTGGCTTACAAAAAATTTTAAAAAGTAGAATCAAAATCTGTACATTTGATTGATAATGCTCCAAATCATTCAATATAGTTATCTTACTTAACATGCATTCCAGTAGATGCGATTTTCCTGCTTCCCAATACAACTTAGTTAATCCAACCAATAGATCAAGACAATATCAAATTTTAAAATTCACAACCTCCTGCAGATACATGAGAAATAATTGATTAAACTAATGGAAAAAATAGGTAATTTATAAGAAATTTTTGGGGAAAAAAACATTATGGATGCAGTAGAAACATCAATTTTTCTAGGAATAAGGTGACCAAAGAAAAGCTTATAAGGAATATGGAAGAATTCAAGACTGAAGCTAAACAAGAAGGTTGATGTTGAAGAAATTGCCAAACTTGCTAATAAACATAATTGGATAATATAAATATGCAGGATACCTCAGAATTGTATTACATTACACCAGTAAAAATCTTTTCTATGACAATCTTAAAGAATAAATAGAATGCATGCAAGAAGATAAAAAAATTAGTTGTTCTGATTCTGAGGGGGGATAAAAGGAATTTTCAACAGATTTTTCTAAAAAAAAGTTAAATCACTATAACCCCTGGATGGCGTAGTTGGTTTGTCGCAAGCTTTCTGCCCCAAAGGTTGCGGCTTCTCTCCCGCCCCAAGTCGGAGGATTTTCACAAAGCAGAAAATCAACAGCATCAATGTTGTATGATTATGGAGCATGTAAAAATCTTTTGAGTGTCCATTTGGCTTGGGTGCTCTCGGCAAAATTGAATTCCCAAGTACAATTTCACATCGTCAGAGCTCCAGTGCCTCACTCTGGAGAGGCAACTAGGTGTCAAAATTACTTGCAGTAATTGGTATCACCTATATGGTGCCACACTAAAAAGTGATAGCAGCTCCTGGGGAATGTACTAAGCCTGCAAAGTTAAAAATACCAATCCACAGTCCCATTAGAAGGGAAAAACTGTAATGGATATAAGGGACCAATTTAAACAAAATGATTTAAATTTTGAAAGAAGTTAAAAGGTAAGATAAAGTGTCATTAATGTGATGTCTTAATACTGGTAAATACTTGCTGAACAAAACAAGGAAAGGCAAACAACATTAGATGTCTTATTCAAAAACACGAAAATGTAAAGAGAGGAAGGGAGCCTTCTTCAAAACAAACATACTCAAACTTTTGATTTTTGATGAATAAAAATCGATTTTACGAATAAAGAAATCTATAAGTAATGCAATAAAGGAGTACCTAACAATAAATGTTGCTTAACTTTAAGAACTGATAAAATTTTAAAATGTTTTGTTTTGTTATTCTATTATTTTGCTTAAAATTTGATATTTTCTTAATCCCATTATTTACATACTAAAATGGCTTTGTTTAATGTTGTTTTTCTAGGTGTTGGAATGCTTTGCATTAAATAGGGTTTTATGATACATCAAAAAATTAATTTAGCAATACAAAATTCAATTTGTGTGTTAACTATACATACAAAAATAATTTTATTTACGAGATTTTTAGTATTACATTACATACGCACTTTTAAATGATGCATGTACTTCAATTTTAAAAAATTTTAAAATATCTATATAATTTTTTAATTGAAATCAACCTTAACAACCATAAACTTTAAACTATATGTTTAAATATAATAAATGCTTGTCTTTATAAGTTTTCAAAGAAAAAAAAACATCACACAGCAATTTTTTTGCATGCATATAATAAAAATATTAGTATGAAATGATGTCGCTTATACCAACTAAAGAGGATTGAGCTCACCCAAAGAGGGTTTAGGACTACGGAACTGTCTTACATGGAAGACCACCATCCAACATTCACAAGAGTACTTACTATTAGAGAAAACTTGTCAAAAACATTTATTTAAATTTCAAAAATATTTTAAAAATAGATCCCTGATGCAAGAGGAGAGTTTTACTGAGTATCAAACAAGTGGATTAAATAACAAATTTTCAATTACAGAAAACTGTTGCTAACAGCTTAGCAATTGTATACTCTTAGGTTATGTACTGAGTACATTTATTGCAGCTTTATTCCAATAAACAATACTTATCTTTGAAAATAAATACAGCACTTATTCAGAAAAATTGATAAAATTATTTTTATATATCAGTCGGAGAAAAAAGAATTAATCAGCATGAATAATTTAAACACAAAAATGTAAGTATGTGCTGCCAAATAAAAAGGTACATAAAATAAATTATGAAAATCTTAACATTTAAATCTTTTTCAATCAACATATCGTAATGATTATTTTTTTTATAAAATGATTAATCACAGTTTTTAAATATGCAATTATTTAGTGGGATTGTTGAAAACCTTAATTTTTTTTTAATGTTGCACAACACAACCACAAGTTTTATGGCCGATATATATAGATCCTTAACTCCAAAATTAATTTCACCAAGAATTTTCAAATAACGTAAAGGACAGCTGCTACCTGTAAAATTGAAGTACGCTTCAATGTTCTCACTTAAAAATTTGAACAAGAATGAATGAACAATGAGAAACCATCTCAGATAATCGTCCCCCCATTTCAAAATTATATGATACATATCAATTATCTGAAAGGGTACTTAGAATGTATTATTAATTAAATATTTTACATACATATACATAAAAAGAGTGGAACTTAGATTAACATGAGCACAATTCATTCCAGAAGTTAATTTGTACTGTGAAACATTTGTTAACCTTTTAACTGCCACCAGCAAAAATCTGTCGTTCTCAACTGGTGCTTTGAGTGCTCCAGATACATATATACTGAAATATGATTCCTTTCTGTGTGCTGCTACCAGCAAAACTATTCTGAAGTGTTTGGAAAGCTATAAAATGACCTAAACAGTAATTGGAAAATATTTACTTATTTCAGAGAAAAATTTGTTTATGTCCCCCCCCCCCCCAATACACTGCATGTGTGTGCCTATGTGAAAAATGGTAGCACTAGGAAGCAAATCACGTAACTTTTAAATGGCAGTTAAGGGGTTAAGCGAAAAAAAATTTCTTGTATAAATTAGTGTAAAATACAATAATGCAATCCATGCTCTGAAAAATACACAAAAGTATATTTTTCAGAGGAGTGTGAATCAGATTTGTCTTTTTTTATGCAGCAGAATGAGACAACCTGGAATATTGGTTGGACTTGCAGAAAACAAAAATTTTAAAAATATATTAATAAAATGGAAATTTTATTATTCTTATAATACATACCTAATTCCTTTTTATTAGGAAGCTTCTTGGAGACATATCTTTTGCGCTAATATTTTTCAAAACTTGATGAAAATGCGACATCAATAAATAAATTAGTACCACACTTAGCCACTGCTTTATTAGGGTGATGATTCTCAATATATGACACAACAGTTTCTATGCTTTTAGCATTTTTCTTTTTAGCACCAAAAGATTGTGGTCTTGCTGATGCCTCCTTCTTCTCAGGCAAACTTCATTCCACAATTTCTTGATCTGAATCACAAAATAAATACTTCATTGGTCAGCTCTTGGCTGTGTTCTTCCATATGCTCAGCAATATCACTATTATCCACCTCCTGTTCCATGATCATGGCCAAAGACACAATCTCGTCAACTAAAGACTTTATAGTTACTGTCCCTGAACAATTAAATCATTCTTTAGTTGGAAACTACCATTCCATTCTAGTAAATACATCCTCAAATTACCCAGAAGGTTGTCACCTAATCTTTGCAAATTTCCTTCATTCCTTGTCCCCCCCCCCCAAAAACAGATTAGCTTGCTGAATTCCAATGTCAAATGGATTGCATGTCATTCCCCTTTGTATTTTGGCATTAGACAGTTTTGTTCCTTTCCCCCCACTGTTCCTGTTCTTTCAATACTTTTCATTGACAGAGAAAAAAAGAGGCTTCACCACTAAGCATTTAAACTCATAATGAGAGAAACATTCTCCATTAAATTAGTGATTTTTTTGGAATTTATTCTGCTTGTTGTGCAAAATATATATATGTGTGTGTGTATGTATCAAATATTTTTATTTTAAAGGATTACTTTTACTTTTGTACACCAGGTTATTTACAAACTTCTTACCTCTTATGAGCTCCTTAAGAAATAAATGATGAGCAGTACGGTCAATCAAACTTTTTGTATCCATCTCGGGATCTTTATTACTAATAATTTCTGAAATAGATTCATAATTACAATTCATTTTAGTTGTGAAGAAGATCAAGCTCTTGATGAAGTAAAAAAAAAATAGCATTAAGTTTAAACTAAATAAATTTGCAAGATGAAAGATAAAATGAGCATGAGTGTATCAAAGAGTGTAAATCATAGATTGAAATAATATATTAGATAAAAATAATTATAAAAAGTAATATAAGAACTGAAATGTTTGCACAGTACTCAGCACACATAAAACCCAATATGAGACAGATATGCAATTAAAAGTGTCTAACTTATGTTTATTAAAATAAATTGCTTTGCATTAAAAAAAAATTAAAATTCAACAAAAAGAAAGTTTAGGTAAGCGATGCCTTCATTTTTGAATAATACAATAATTTTACATTCTTAAGGCAAATAAAATATCTCTGATTAGTTGTGTAGTGATATAATCTATATAAGTCAGTAACAACCTCCGCACCATGGTGATCATTTTGGTGTAGTGGTTAAGTTACTCGGCTTCGGACCCAGAGGTCCCGCATTCTGTCCTATCAGGATAAAAATGCACCACTTCATTTCGTGACCCTAGCTTAATTAAGAAAAGCGAAACCTCTACTGATCTGTCGTGGCGCCATCTACTCGCAAAAAAAAAGAGAGAGCAACCAAAGAAGAAAAAAAATTCGTCAGAAAAACATGACACAAGAGAGCAATAAAATAAAAAATCGTCAGATAAACAGGACGCAACTCATCCAACACACAAGAAACCAAATGCTCCCATTAACAACTATATCGTTCATTCGCCTAACCAACTCTCTGGTAGTGATATAATCTATTAGTGATATATAGTGTGTAGTGATATAATCTATATAAGCCAGTAACAACCTCCACACCATGGTGATCATTTTGGTGTAGTGGTTAAGTTATTCGGCTTCGGACCCAGAGGTCCCGGGTTCTGTCCTACCGGATAAGCGCGCCACGTCAGTTGTTTAATGTTTCAACTCTAAGCTACGCAAGGGCTAAATAAGATATGAAAAAGATTGTTATCAAAATCAAGCTAACACCTGAATATATATATAATCATTGAAAAATAATATCACAATAAAATGAGTAGAAGACAACTCCATTGCAAGTAAATTGCCCAACTCGATGATAGTATTTTTTCCAATCAACAGAGAAGTGAAGTTTGAAACCCACAGTAGTTTTTAACTATTTGAGTGTGGCAAAACGCATTACACTTTGTTAGTCGTATGCCAAAAATGTGGAGAAGCGTGATCCTGCTTCTCTTGTTTTGTACCAAAAATAACTACGCATTTCATTCTGCACTTTTAGCATATATATAAGAAAATTCTTCAGTACTCAAACGGTTAAAAATTACCAGTGCTTTTTAAATACAAAGTTCAAATTTTCAACAATTATAAGCAATTAAATAACACAAAAGTAAAATAAACCATTATTCATACATTTACTGCATTTATGACTCTATTCTAATGTTTTACAACATTTTACCTTTTTTCTTTTATTTAAAGGAAATAGGATTAAAAGCAAATGATTTTCTCAATTCACCTTGTAAATAAATTAAAACAATATTTCATTAAAAATAATACAATTTTCTTTTTATTTGGATTTAAAATATTACAAAAATTATAGAATTTTGTAGAGTGAAAATAAAAAATAAATTATCTATATGTTACACAGTAACAATGCTAAAATAATCCGAAATGATATTTATAAAAAAATATGTTGTTACTGGTATAGTGTCATATCTTATAATTATCTCAATACTTAAGCAACTAATTTTATTATTTTTATCCATTAAACTAATGAAAATTAATATGCTCTTTTTTAACTGGAATTTCTTAAAAATATCCATCAACTATTTATTTAAAATTTCCTTCAATGTTTCACTCATTTGTTTTTTAATTTTACCTGTTTAAGAAAACAATTAGGCCCTACAGCTAGGGATCAAAATAAGAGTCAAAGATGTAATCCATTAAAATTGGTTAAAGCATCACATGTAAGTACTAATACATTCACTTGAAATAAATTGAAAATACAAGCAACTTCTGTGAAGGAATAATGTCTTTAATTGTTGTTCCTTTAATTGTTAACATTTCTCACCAAAACTTTTTATTTTGAAGTTTAGAGACTTTTGCTTATGAATCAAATTATGTTGTGTAGGCCCTTTTTCTTTAAATGGTATTAAATTGCAGCTAAACTTCACACTTTCCATCAGTTACTAAATGATGCACTATATAGTATTTTGTTCATTTGTTATTACATAAAACAATAAATCTACAACTATTATAAAATAAATATTTCCTTCATTTAATGCTTAAAACCATTTTAAAATATATATGACAGATAAAATACAATTTTCTAAAATTGGTAACTTACTATAATTCCCCAATACAGAGGAGCTACTAATGAATCGCCCATGTCGAAGTACACAGCAGGCTGAAAAGAATATATGATTTAAAAATCCTTAATAAATGTGAAATGTAATACAGTAATAAATTCTGTGAGACTTAAAAACAGTAAATAATGATAAAAAAAAACTAAGTTCATCACTATTTTTAATATTTATTTATTTTCATAATTACTTTCAGCACTGTAATTTTCAAGTATCTCAAATTTTATTGTAAATTTACAAGTTTTCCAGAGCTGATATTTCTATGATGCATAATAAAAGGGTACGGTTGGTACTTACGTATTACATCGTCGACCAATTTTGTCAAAAGAAGAATCATCACCAAATATTACCATAGCATGTGTAAGCAAGATTGTGTTTGTACATGAGTGGGAATAGTTTTCCAGTAGTAATTGCATATCGCTGTTCATTTGACAAAATGGTCAAAGGTATAATATGTAAGTACCATAAGGTTTTACAGGATTTTCCATTAGCCCCATTGATTAGAAAGAAACTATGATCATACAAAACGAAAACAAATCAATGGAATAAGAACTGGTACTCTCTTTGCTTAAAAAAACAAAAATATGTTAAGAAATTACATCAATTCATCTAGAACAATTTAAAATATATTTCAAAAATCTTAGTCTTTAAGTTGATCACCCCAAAGGGCTGAAAAAATGTTGGCCAACACAAAGTTTTATTTTATTGTAAAGTTTTAAAATTTGCATTTGAAATTGCTAACAAGAACACACAGTAAAATCATATATACCACATCATTCAATACTGATGCATATACAAGCTTTTCACAACTAAGTCAGTCATTCCAAAACAACAGGGTAAATCATTGCTAGTCTGATTTCTATTCATATTACATGTGAGAGGGGGGGAAAGCTCTCTAAATCAAGCAATACCACTAAACATCATTCAAAATTTCAACAAAAGATCAAATATATCATGTATCAAATGTAATGCTTTGGAGTAATTGACCAAATGTCACATTTTTTTCCTTTTTGCCAGATTCAATAAAAATCTCAGTGTTTGTGTAAAAATTGGCTAATAAATTGTTTTTTAAAAAGATTTGGTGCTTGTTTATTACCACAACAATCTCAGGAATTTCAATGCCAAGAAAATGTATCAAACTGCAGTGGTTGTGATGCCATTGCACCATAAAACTCACACTTGATTTCCAGTTATCTTTTGAAAAATACCATAGCTAATGTGACCAGACGTCCCGTTTTGAACGGGACTGTCCCTTTTTATAATTAGGAGTCCCGGTGTCCCCGAAATGAACTCTGGGACGCAAAATTGTCCCGTTTTCGGAAACCGCACGAAGCTGTTCAGAAACCTGTATTGAAACATGAAGGTCAGACTGTATCGGCAGTTGAAGCTGCAAAAGAAATCAATCAACTAAAAGACAATTTGATTCAGAAACAGACCAATCAGTCTCTTTCAATTACAGTGCGTCAATTAATGGTGAAATCAAGATAATGTACTTTACTGATATAGATGAAGATTTTGTGAAAAGGACGGCTAAAGAATTTTATAAAACAAGACGTAAATATATATATATATGTATATATATAGAGAGAGAGAGCAGTGGACTTGCCTTTTTACCAAAGAAATGGAGATATTTTATTGGGCAGATTTAAAAAAAGGTCCCCGCTTGGACAGACGTTCAAAAATCTCTGGATGTATTAATTGAAAAGGAGTTTATAATAAAGATACAGAAGTTTTTGATTAATTTTCATTAATTTCTTTCTACATTACATCGCAAAAAGTAACCAAATGAAATAATCTAAATGTTTCCACGGAAACTCGTTGGGTGAAAGTATTCAAACACTTTCACGCCCACAATCTACAGCATGAAAACTTTTCTATTTTAATTGACTATATTTTATGTTTGCCTTCTACAAATGCTCCAGTAGAAAAAGTATTTTCTATGATGAACAAATTGTGGACATCTGAGAAAACCCAGTTACAAATTTCAGTTCTAAAGGCGATATTGATAGTTAAGGTGAATATAAAAAAAACGTGCCAAAAAAAGAGTTTCATTCTTACTTAAAATCTGCACCAGCTATATTAAAGCAAATTTGTTCCTCTGATAAATATAAATATAATTAAACATTTTGGGTACATCTTTTAATTCGTAATTTTTAAGTTAACTAACTTTTTCTGAATAAATAACTTTAAAAAAAGTGTTTTTTCATTGAAAGCTGTTAATTGACCTAAATAAATGTCCCGTTTTGAGTCAAGGAATAAATGGTCATGTTAACCATAGCCCATCATTTGTGTTTAGTGTTTCTGAATCTTTTGCATACCCTAATATAAATTTCTAAAAATGAGGTAGTGGGATTTTTCAACAAAAGAAGATTAAATAAAAATGCTTGAAGATAACAACAATTTACCCCCCCCCCCCAAAATGCAAACATTCAGGTTCACATACCATGAAATATATTTCAAAAACAAACATTTTCAAAATAAAATATTGAAAATGGAAAACACATTTGGCACTGAAATAGAAATTACTAGTTATACTAAATTATTACTAAAAAACACAGAGAAAAATATGAAATGGTTGCAGTTGGTGATATTTTGTCTAAAAATAATAGCAACATTTGATGATTTATCCCTTGCACAAAAATTAACAAAAATTACTGAAGCCTGCCTTCAATCTTGATACATAAAACTTAAAGGAACCAATCAATACATATTGCATATTATTTAGGAAACAATTTAAGATTTTAAATCATCAGATATAATCACACACAAACATGAAAAATATTCCATGATAATAAAGAATTAATTAATAACTCTTCCATGAATTCTAGAGTAGGAAGCAAAAGGCAATTATAATTGTAATTGAATACAAAACTTCCCAACTGTGGAAATATGTATAAATAATCAGGTTAAAGGCAAAAGTTTTATCAAATGGAAAAGAAATAATTTTAAATATACTTAAATAAGACTTAAAAATTGAAAAACTCTTTGTATTGTAAAAAATTATTTTTTAAGACACCTTTACAAATATAATGCTCCACCAAAAAATGAATTTTCATTTTTTACAATTAATTTCTAAATTCAACAAACAGCATCATTGTAGCAAGGGAATAACAAAAATGAATGATTTTCTTCACCAAAATACTTGTAAAATTTCGCAAAATTTTTAAATTTTTAAGATAATAAATGTCAAGACTTTTTCAACATTTTAAAAATCTATCACACTCCTGAAACAAGTTATTTTTCATATCGAAATTGATCATTTTTCTTTTGTTTTTGTAAATAATTTTAAAGCAGCGTGTTTTTTTTTAGACGAAACATACAGTGGGTAAAAAAAGTATTGGCAATTATCTATAATTGATCATATTAGCTAACAAAGGAAATGATTGACAATTTTAACTGGACATAATGAACACAGGAGGTAATAAACACACAAATCTAATGAAACTTTCATTTTAATATGCCTTTTACACAAAATATACAACAAAAAAGTAAATTTGCATGTCAAAAAAGTATTGGCAAAGTTCTAACTGTTATGCAAATTTTGTCATGTTGAGGTCATGTGTTTAGACTGATAAGAAAGCCTGTTAGTATAAAGTCTGCAGTGCTATTTCAAAATTTTTAAAACGTTATTTTGTTAAAGCTGTGATAAAATGGCTTCGAAATCTAAAGAGTTGGATGTTAATGTTAAAAACATGATTATTCAGCTCAGAAAGGAGGGTTTAACTTATCATGCTATAGGAATACTACTGAACATAAGTTTATTTACTGTCAGAAGTGTTGTAAAAAAGTCCAACGAGACAAGATCCACAGAAAATAAGGTTAGAAGTGGACGGCCTGGAATATTTTCTGCAAGGGAGAAACGTAGCATTATCAAAGAGGTTAAGAAATATCCCAAAATAAGTGCACCCTAGTTATCCAAAGATGTTGCTAATACTTTGCATAAAACTTTTAGTGGCATTTTTTTGCATAAAACTATATGGAATGTTTTACATGAAGAAAGTTATTATGGAAGGGCAGCTAGAAAGAAACCTTTCATTTCAGAAAGAAACAGAAGAAAGAGATTAGATTTTGCAAAATCTCATGTTAATTTATCAGATGAGTTTTGAATACAGTTATTTTTTCCGACGAATCGAAGTTTAACATTTTCGGGAGTGATGGACGACAATATGTGTGGAGAAAGCCAAACACCAAACTGGAAAAACAACATTTAACACCAACTGTGAAACATGGTGGAGGGAGCGTCTTAGTTTGCGGCTGTATGGCAGCAAACAGAGTTGGTAAACTGATTCACATTGATGGTATTATGACAGCACGTACATACATCAACATATTGCACCATAATTTGCAATCCAGTGCCCAAAAACTTGGCTTAGGAACATCATTTGTGTTTCAACAATACAATGACCCTAAGCATACAGTGAACTTCACCCAGGAGTGGTTACTGTATAACTCTCCTCACCAGTTAAAGACGCCGCCTCAATCGCCTGACATAAATCCAATTGAGAATTTATGGCACAAATTGGACATAAAAGTCAGGAAACATAATTCGTGTAAAGACGAACTTAAGCGTATACTGCAAGAATGGCACAAAATTCCCAATAGTACAACCAAGACTTTGGTTTTCTCTATGAGAAATAGATTACAAGCTGTTATAAATGCAAAAAGTATGCACACAAAGTATTAAACAAATCCTGATTTTGTTCTCACATTTTACTTATTATTTTGCCAATACTTTTTTGACATGCAAAAATACGTTTTTGTTGTACATTTTCTGTAAAAGACATATTAAAATGAAAGTTTCGTTAGATTTGTGTGTTTATTACCTCCTGTGTTCGTTATGTCCAGTTAAAATTGTCAAGCATTTCCTTTGTTAGCTAATTTGATCTATTACAGGCAATTGCCAATACTTTTTCACCCACTGTATAGTATTATGCAGTTACAAAATATATGATTACAAAAGTTAAAAACTAGAGGTCAAACTGATACATTCGTCCGTAAATAAAAATATATACTAGAAAAGAAAAAGAAAAAAATATGATATAAAAGGAACACATTTCTATTTATAAAAGTAACAAAAATATAATTTAATCATGAATAATACCATCATAACCACTTTTTCTTAAACCATTTGCTAAAAAAGCCATGGTTGTTGGTAATGTTTTGAAAATTTTCAACATCAACAAAATTAATCGATTATGTTTTTACCATCGTAATCGAAATATGAGAAGCTTGCTTGATTGTTTCCTTAAAAACGTATCAAATATTTTGTAGGGGGAGGAGAAATAATCTTCAAAGAATAATTTTACGTTTCCCAGTAACAGAAGAAAAATCTTTTCTTGCTTTATCTGGGTTATTTGAAACATTTATCTAAATATGAAGCACTTATCCAAAATTACTATTAGTATTTTATAAATTATATATTTTGCATGACTGTCAGAAGATTATTGGAAAAGCTCTCCTGAAGGAACTATATTGCTTATTTATTTTGAACAGTAAATTAACCAAAATATTTTAGTGTTCACCTCTCGCTATCATAGCTTTTTCGGTTTTTGATTTATTTTGTGAGTAATCTGATTGGATGAACGATTGTAAGCCCAATGGAACGATGTGTCCATTGGGTTTACAAGGTGGGAAATTAACAAGTGCTTAGTAAAGAGAACATATGTTTTTCATGTGGTGTATATCGAAGTTTCTCCAACTAGAGCCTTTTTAAATTATATTGCTTGGAATAACTTGAATTTTTCAAGCTTTAAAATTGTAAAACTTAATTTTAATGAAATAAAAGATTCAATTTGTAGTCAGCGTTTTCAACTTATGTATTTACTTTTAAATTCATATTTTATTTCAGAAAATGTTTCAGTGCATAGATTATATAGATAACAGTACTGCTTTACATGAATGCAGGAATTTTGCTATTGAGCATCTAAAACTTATTGAGTTGGAACGAATAGCTACCATCGCATAAGACAGGTTAGTAAAAATTTATTGAAATCAGTTATTAAATTAATGTTAAATTTTCTCTTAAAAATTTCATTAATAATTACACTTTAAGTATATTTTAATATTACGTTGTGTGGCCCCTTTGATTATGATTGTTGGATCCTTAGAAAGGCCATACATTCTATTCTATCTGTCTGTCATGAAAATTCGAAATTCTGGTGTAATATAACATATTTTTTATTTTCTTAAATATTGATAAGTAAAATGATTCCTTGAACTTTATTTTTGTATGCATTACAAGAGGCAGGAACAGCATCTGAGGGGCTCCCAAGTCGATGTTAAATATTGATGAATTAATTTCAAAATGAAATACTTCAAATTTTTAAAATTTAAGAGAGTTTTGTATTGATTTTACAAATAAATTTATGACTAATATACTTGTAATTTGCTCCAAATTCCTTAGTTCTTAAATAGAAATTTGAGGTTAAGAATATTAGTACATATGTTACCGGCAAAGTATGAAATCCGGCATTCTATAGAATACCTAGGCATTCTATACAATGCCTAAATCTAGCCGGCAATGTATGAAATGATTCCTATTTCATTGCCTAGCACATTGCCTAGGCATTCTATAGAATGCCTAAAATTAGAAACCGGCAAAGTATGAAATACATCTCAGATTCATTTCGAATATTGTCAGTTGGCAAGACAAACTTTTAACGCGTGTCTCAGTCTCAGAATCTGTTAGTTGTACATTACTTTTTGTTCGGAAATGTCAAAATACTCTATTTTACTTAAATTTGTTCAACAAAAAAAATTGTTTTTTTCCTGTGCTACCTGAAAATGAAGAGCAAGCATGTAGGTGGGAGCCATGGTCTATAGCAGGGGTCAGCAACTTATGTCACACGTGCCACATGTGGCACGTGGTACAATTCTCAGTGGCACTTTGCGCAATTCAACAAATTTTTAAACTTTTGAATTGTTTCAAAGATGCTTTACTGTGTGTTTCGCTGAATCTTATTGGTAGATTGGCTTGACACACAACAGCTAAAAGGTTGCCGATCGTTGGTCCATGGACATCAAACTGATCAACGGCTAGTTACTTAAAATTCGAGTTGATGCACCAAAAAAAAAAGGTTTTTTCTTAACTGAAATTACTTACTAGAAGTTAATAACTGATACTAAAAATGCTAAAATGACTACTAAGAAGGAACCCACGGACAATTGGTTGCTGAATAACTATGATGTGATGTTTGCGGAAAATAAAAGTACTCATTTAAAGAAGGCGTCAGTACCATAAAGCAATGGTCCCCAACCCTTGGTCCATGGATCAAAGGGTATCAGGCCACTCAAGGAGCATTAAATTATTTCCATTATATTTACTGGGGTGTAATTTTCTCGTGTTTGTGCGACTTTCCATGGAAATCACTTCATATTTTATGTAAAATCATTTTATAATAATTTTTTGGTGCAACTGAATTTTACTCTGAAGGCATGTTTAAATACAATTAAATTATAAAATCAAAACAATTTAAAATATAAATAATCAACGTCGCACCCATAACAGGCCGCCGGAAAATTATGAAACGTTGACCGGTCTTGAAGAGAAAACTGTTGGGCAGAACTGCTATGTAGTATTATGTCAAGGATTCCCCCCCCCCCCAATGGAGCTTCAGATTGGTATTTTTACCATTTTCAGACCTAGTACATTCCCCAGGGGCTGGTATCCCTTTTTAGTGCGGTACCATGTAGGCGATACCAATTGCCGCCGGTAATTATGACACCCAGTTTGACGATGTGAACTTGTTCTAGGAATTTAATTTTCCAAGAGCAAAATTAAATTCCGGATTCTGGGGATGTGATAGAATTCTGAAAGAACTTTCAACCAAACACAAAAATGTTACACGTTATGATATTGAACTGTACATCCACCTACGTAAAACTTGCCAGAAAAAACAAAACATTATTTTTAAAAAAGTATTTTAGTGCAAAATTTTGATTTTTTCCCGAATGCCAATATATTGGCACTTGTAATGACAGAGAAATAGGATGGTTTGTATCAACTTGGAACTTCTGTAGGAATTTTAATACAAGTATATGCGGAATCACAATTTAACAATAATTTTTTAATGGCAG
Source organism: Trichonephila clavata (assembly GCA_019973975.1). Classification (NCBI taxonomy): domain Eukaryota; kingdom Metazoa; phylum Arthropoda; class Arachnida; order Araneae; family Nephilidae; genus Trichonephila; species Trichonephila clavata. The sequence continues at coordinate 146,998 of BMAO01007695.1, read as the reverse complement.
TCTCATTATTTTGTCAGAATAACATTTTTACTTTTAGGAATGTAAGTCATTGATATAATATCCTTATCATGACCATTTTTCATACTTTGCCTAAATAGCTTTAGGCATTCTATAGAATGCCCAGGCATTATATACAATGCCTAGGCAAATTATGTAATAAATCTCATATTTCATACTTTGCCTAAAAACGTCCGGCATTGTATAGAATGCCGGCATTTCATACTTTGCCGGTAACACATACATATTAACATCACCACAGCCATATTTATGCCACATAAATCGTGTCATGACATCATAACAGTAAAAGAGAAAACAACAAAAAGTGTGTGTGTGTACTTACGTATGCATGTAAGAAGTTATACTTCTTTGGCATAACAAGATAAAAAATCTTTCTAAAAATTTTATCCTTCTTGTTATCCTATGTTTGTAGAAAAAAAAAACACTAATAATAGAAAAAAAGTATTTAATACAATGAAAGCTTTATCATAACGCATCATCTAGTTAAATAAAATTTATTCAAACATCATACTAAAATTATTTCTACATAATTAAAAAAATAGACAATTTTTAGCATGCAACGTATACATATTGATATTTATTATTTAATTCACTTCCATTGGTTGGAGTTCAGTAGACATGTGAGTTACAAAAGGCTTATGGTAGCTAAAGTATGATACATATAGTCTTGTAGAAACATTGTCTAAATATCGTACAAATACAGCATCAATAGTTGTACCATGTCGATTTGTAGAAACTACAGATTTAAATCTTCACGTAAGAAATTGATAAGTTCCCCAGCATTTTCTGTGTTGAAATTAACATTTAAATCTCCACTTAAAATCAGTGGTAACTTATTCTCTCCTATACCCATATATGTTCCTTTGACCGTTGTGTATGGATATAATGCCCGTTTCAAAAAATAAATATCTTCAATTTTTTGATTTGGAGAAATATAAATTGCAATCAATACAATTTTTTTACCATCTTCTGTTTTACACTCCACAATACTCGCTGTCCGATCTTGGCTTAGAACAGGGATGGCAAACCCAAATGACCTTGCAGCCCATATCGGAAATACATAATCCTGCAAGCTGCATATAAAAATTATATATCTTTATATTTGATTTAGACCCATTACAAACATTTATTGGAGTGAAAATTTAAAACGGAATGAATTATTATTTATTTCATTATTTTCCATCTATTCAAGCATAGATAATTTAATAATAATAATGCGATGAACCGATGATCTTTTTTTCACACAAACAGTCAAAGTCTAGGTCTATTGAGATTAAATGCAATCACATTACATATTCTGAGTTGAATTTGTTTTTGTAACCACTCACATTGAAAAATATATTTCACCTAAACATACTTTTCTGAATGATATTAAAATGTTTATAGTGATGCAGCGCTACAATTACTTCATTAATTTAACATATTATGACTTACGCAGGTTCGATTAATTTAACTTATGTCTGCATCATATTAGTGGTTAGTACTTTAAAACTCAATTAAAAAACAATGAGATTAAATGAATAATTCAGGTTTAATTAGATCAAATTCGTTTATTTCTTTTAAAACATTACTAGGTTAAAATAAATACACTATTAAATTTTAAGAATAAGAATACTACAACACTCCACTTATCTGAAACGGAGGCATGGAGCTGGTGGTACTTGGACGGCCTAAATTTAACTCTCTTAATCTGAAATCATGGTAATCTGTCTTCTGCTAATCTGTAAAATCTCTCTCTAAATCTGCCGAGAAATGTCCCGGTTCCTCCTTTTAAGTGGGGCAAATTACCCCCTTTTCATCCGCACGCCCTTTGGTCCGCCTAGCCATTGGTCAGGAACCAAGCGCAAAGTTACAAATTTCACGGAGACTCTTCCAAATTATGAGTCCCTTCAACTTTGCTGCCCGGCCGGTGGACCCCCCCCCCCCAACTAAGGAATGCGACAACATCCTGTCAACAAGTTACAAGGGGAATACACAAATTGCATGTGTCTTAGGGACCATCTTCAAACCCGATCAGCATCTAAGCCTTCCAGCCTCCAAGCCACCCATCAATAGCTGTGTGAGATGTACTGTGTATTTTGCATGAGAGAGTTTGTAATATAAAATTTAGGAGCTGTTCTTGTTTAAATTTAGATTTTAACACACCGTATTTGTTGATATGCCGATAAGTTCTTTCCTCTCCTTCATTTTATTTTTTTTTCCACAAATGGAAAAAGGTGCATTTTCCATTAGAAAACTCTTTAGTTTTGCTAGACATTGTGCTGACTAGTATAAAATTATCTCATGGATAACAAGGTAGTAAAAACAATAGAATATTCATAATCTAGTAGGAAGTGTGTATATATATATATATACAAAGATAAAACGTGTATTTTAATATTCTTCTGTTATATTACAATAAAAGTTTAAAAAGTTTGCAAAATAAAATTATATATAAATAAAATTTTCAGTTTTAATGAATAAGATGCTTTTTAGATACTTATAATTATACAAATTTTGTAAAGAATGTGAATCCATTTTGCATACACATTTATAAGTTTCTTTTCGATTTTTTTTATTGTGACTCGTGGAACCCCAGGGTTCTGTGGAACACAGTTTGAATTGAGGAACCCTACGAACTACAAGGCATTTGGGGGGAACCCCATTCCATTATTAGAAAAATATATCCTGAAACAATTTTTAAATTTAATCAACTTTTTATAGGTACTTTATAAATTGTAAAAAGTATTGTATTTGTTATAGAAATAAAAATCTTAAGAAAAGCAAGCTGGGCCAAGGACAAAAGACGGTCACGAGCAGAGCTGAACGATACCAACCTTAAGTCAATCGGGCCAGCCAAACCCGAGATAATAACCGATTTAAATAAATTTAAACACTCCCGCACAGGGACAATAGGACCAATAACATGGGGGCCAATTCCACGTAAAGCTTGTCCTTATTCGAAAATATTGCGGACCTCCAAAAATCAAGTCCTAAGCTCAATTCCTTAGGGGGTGAAATTTTTTTCAGTCCCCATAGGATTAACATGGGAGCATGATATTTTAGTGCTTACGTCCTCCCCATGCTTACACAATGGGAATGAAGTAGATGACTGTATGGGTCTTGACGAGTGGAACAGTTGGTTCAAATCTCAAGTCCGAGACTCAAACAGGAGCCAAAATAATATGAATTTAAACAAATTTAAAAAGTTTATAACAATTAAAAACTATAGAAGAAATAGCCTTATGAGCATGAAATTATAACCACTAGAAGAGCAGATAGAGAGGGATCGAATGAGCCAGGTCCGAATGGACTATGAGGCTCGGGTGCCGAGATATTGGCCAAAAAGCTGTAAGGGGGAATGCACCGGGGGGGATGCCTCCCAACAGATATGGTTTATAACCATAGTTATTACGATCCCCCATCAGTCCCCTAGCACCAAAAAAGTGGCATGTTAGAAAATTTCCTACCCCATAGGAATAACATGGAGGACTGATATTTTAGTGTGCCAGGCCTCCCCTATCACAACCACATACAGTAGAGCCTCATTTATCCGAATCCAATTGGGACCGGACACCGTTCGGATAATCGAATGCAATCGATGCAGTAAATGATACTGGACACTATACAAATATTGAAAATCATCACATGCGGAAAATGTGCTTGAAGAAAAAGCCAAATAGGTGCAAAATGTTGCAATTTTACCTTGATTGTGGAAAATAATCACTTATTTCTCGCTGTACCATTGTACCCCTTCGTTTTTTCGCTGCAAGGTCTCTCATTCTCTTGAGCAGCAGTAGTTGAGTAGAACAGCACTCTGATTAATGTTCGTACCACTCCATAGCCGTCTCTACCGCAGAAAACGTGCCGGCATTTGATGGACCCTTACTACTTTCGTTGTTGTTGTCCTCGTTTTCATCCGTTTCATCGTCAACAGGGTCGGATTCTTCTTGCTCGGAAGTCACTATCTCGTCATTATTTAGCATTTGAAATCCACAGTCTTCTGCATCGTATGCCATCCAGGTTTCTACATCAAAAGAGCACGTATACACCCCCTCACTTGGAAACAAACTGGCGCAATATTCCGTGCAAATGTTTACCAAATCAAACAACTGAAATTCCCCAAATATCCTTCACCTTGGGTTTTCCCGTCACTTTTGGCCTCACAGGAAACAAATGTTAAGCATTGCACTGCTAAAAAACATATCCAGACTTTGGTTCGGATATTTGATGCTCTGGATAATAAACGTTCGGATAAACAACATTCTACTGTAGATATAAAACACATGTAGGGGGGAGGCACGCCAATTCGATTGATACCCAAGATCCCTCAGTAACTTCCAAAGTTATTAGACAACAGTGTGCGCGTGCATCGTAAAAATTTACTCTCATCATTTCCCCCTATTGCGCCGAAAGAAGTAGAACTTCAAAAAAAATTCCTACTCAAATTGTTTTATTTTGATAAAAAAAACCTGTCAGATTTTGGTGGGAAATGGTGAAATTCGCATGTTGTATATTTGGTTATTGACACGTAAGTACTGAATATTATGCCTTTTAAGATCTAAATTGATGTTTTTTGTCAATTAAAACAAATAAGTAAAAATTACTTTTTAATATTCAATTTGCATCATCTTTACTGCAATATCTGATTTTTGTGGAGGTGAGAGGTCTAATTCTGTCTTTCTGTAATGTTTAAGAATAAGATGAGCATTTTTTCAGATCCCTAGGATTGATAAATTATGCTATTATATTAAAATGTACAATGTATCTATAATTTATTCCATTTGTAAAAAAAACCCGACACATTTTTCTCGAAGGTTAATCAAATTAAAGTAAAAGATAAAAATCAAAGGGGGAAAATGTAATTCCTTCCACAAATTACCATCAAGTTTTATTATTTCAGGATATAGTTTTTCTTGAGTTGGTTTCGGCTGATGCGAAGTTTGCAGCCTTTGTGATTTGGTGCATAGTACAATTATTTTCTCATTTAATCGTTATTCTGTAAAACAATGTAAATACATGTTTGCAAAATACAGAGGTAGTCAAAAAGGAACATTTATCTACAATTTAAAAGCAAGCATCAAATTTTAAACTATTTTAGTTCTAGATTTATATTTTAATCCTATAAGTTTTTTAATTCCTATACATAGTTAAAAACTCTATTTTATTATTATTTTTTTAATTTCTGGTTACCAGTAATAATTTTGGTCTGTTATTCGGCCAAAATTAAAATTTGTGCAGCTCATTTTATATTAAAACACATCATCAAAAAATATATTGGGCTTAAAAATACAACACCATACAAGAAAATGTAAAAAATAACATTTTGTGATAATTTTAATGCTTGCGCATTGTTACACATTATTAAATTTTGAGTTGTAAATGGGAGTTTCTACAGTCTGATATCTTTTTCAAATGGTTAAGAATCATTCCTACAGTAAATCAGTGATTCTTAATCACTGTACCGTGGCACTTTTTGTTTTTTTTTTTTTTTTTTTTTTTTTTTTTTTTTTTTTTTTTTTTTTTGTGTGTTTGTGTGTGTGTGCCACCAGATTCTTAAAGTATGCCACCAAACTTTAAAATTCTATATAGTAAAAATTATAATGCTTTTTTTACTATGAGTAAAGTTTAAATTAAAGAAAAGTACTTATATATATTTTCTTTGTGTGCCGCCAAATTTTGAAATCGTTACAAATGTGCCGCAACAAAAAAAAAAGGTTGAGAATCACTGTACTAAATAAACATGATTGCCTTTACTTGTAATGTGTTGAAAACGATTTTTATGATGTGATGAAATAGCAATTATGCAACCATAATCTGTTATGAAATACAATGAAAGAAGTTTAATCGATACTTATGTGTAAACTCGTCGACCATTTTTGCCAATTCTCAAAAACAGTCGTCAAATACCAGGATAACAGCCAATAATGATAAAACGTTTAAATACCTGTTTGAACACGATAATATTGTTTATAAGTTTTACTTTTCTTGTATCTTTTTGGGTAAAAAGTGATTAAAATTTGGAACTTTCCTTATAAAGAATGGAATGTAGTGAAGTATTTTCAAAGTTATAAAATAATTCCATGAAAGAAAGAGTGTTAGTGAGCTCCATATATGTATTAATTAAATCAAGTAATATATAAAAAAATTTTAATCAATTCCTTCTCTGAATGGGTGAATAGAAAGTAATTTATTAACAGTTGAAAATTTGAACAAGATATATAAATATATATATAGGGAGAGTGAACCATTAGTAGGAATTGAAAATAAGCATGATTTGGTCTGCATTGTTGTAACAATGCACACCCTGTTTGGCTGAAAAACCGGTTTTTGACGCCAACTTTTGTGTTTGTTTTAACAGTTGCATTGTCACGGCAATGGAGACGCATTTGTTGGCGTCAAAAACTGGTAATTACTTTAATTAATTAACCGGTCATTATAATGAATTAATATTTGAAAAAAACTGTATTAACATCAAGTGTCATCTACTATAAGTTTCAAAAATTTATTTGAACTTGATTGGATGAATAGAAAGTATTTTATTAACGATTGAAAATTTGAACAAAATATATAAAGAAATTAGATAGGGAGAGAGTGAGCTAAGAGTAGGAATTGAAAAATAGATAAGGTGCTGCCTAAATAATGGTGTCATTGTTAAAGGTTTAGTTTACATAAAATTAAATTTTTTTTTTGAATAATGGAATTTAAATATGAATTGTAGTTTTATATAAATTTAGTTATTTATGCATAGAAACTTTGGTGCGGAATTTTCACCTATGTAATGGGTTCTTATTACACAAATATAGTTAAATCATGCCATAAAACAGTAATTTACTGTATACCGTAAAATCTGCCGTATAACGCGCAGCCATACTTTCAAGCTGCATTTTTTAATTTTTAGGGAGTAATTCGCCGTATAACGCGCGCCCCCTTTTTTACGAAGAAACCTGAAATGTACGTGCGCAATGCTCTTATGTGTTAAAGTCATTTATTCGAGATATTTTCTCAGAATTTTGAAAAAGTAGTATACTTCTAGAACTACAATCCTTTGAGTTCATTAGGGATGTACACTCAAGAGCCAAAACATTATGACCACCCCTACATTTTGCAATGAACTCGCCTGGATGACGTGGAAGGCACGTGATCAGGTGGAAGTGGTATTTAACTGCTGCTGGAGAGTCTGAAGAATCATTATTTCACTTACTTCTGTGTGTGATGGGAAAGGTTGCGGATCTAAGCGACTTTGATAGAGGGCAGATTGTAATAGCTCGGAACAAGTATTTCCGAAACTGTATGACTCGTGGGTTGTTCGCGATCTACAGTTGTTAGTTCTTATGCAAAGTGGATGAATGATGGTGAAACCAGCAGTAGACGACATGGTGTTGGACGTCCACACGCTATCAAAGAAAAAGGTCGTTGGAGACTGTCTCGCATGGTGAAGCAAAACCGGAGCCAGACAGTGGCTCAGCTGACAGCCCAATACAATGCAGGGTCAAGTAGAATAGTATCGGAGATCTCTGTTTAGCGAACACTGTTGGATATGGGACTACGCAGCAAACGTCCCACTCGTGTGCCTTTGCTGACCAAGCGTCCTCGCCAACTGCGCTTGCGCTGGGCCCGGGAACATCGCGACTGGTCCATGGATCAGTGTGAGAGAGTTGCCTGGTCAGATGAATCACGGTTTGTCATTCATCACGCCGATGGCAGTGTCAGGATACGCCGTCTTCCAGGCGAACAGTTGCTCCCTCAATGTACAGTAGGTCATACACACGCCAGTGTTGGTGGTATTATGCTTTGGGGGACGCTCTCTTGGGCGTCTCTGGGACCCGTGGTTGTGTTAGAGCAGACCATGAATTATAGGGTATCTGAACATCATTGCGGACCAGTTTCACCTTTACATGGCCTCTGTTTTTCCAGCTGGAAATGGAATGTTCCAACAGGACAACGCCCTGTGTCACAAGGCTAAAATTGTGTTGGAGTGGTTCCAGGAACATGATGCTGAATTCCAGTTAATGTCCTGGTCACCTAACTCACCAGATCTCAATCCAATAGGGATGTCATGGGACGGCAGCTCAGAGTTCAAAGACCACCAATTCACAATATCTCGGATTTGCGTGACCGTTGCTTAAACATCTGGTACAATCTGTCTCTGGCCATCTACCAAGGACTTGTGGCATCCATGCCAAGGCGGGTTGAAGCTGTGTTGCGTGCCAAAGGTGGGCCAACTCGTTATTGACAGGTGGTCATAATGTTTTGGCTCTTCAGTGTATATTCTTTTAAATAAACGGTGTTTCGATATGTGTAGAAGTCTAATTTGTTGATAAGCTAATTTTTATTTTTAAGCTTTTATTTTTTGTGTTAAAAGTGGGCGTTATACAACGGATTTTACGGTGATCATTACAATTTATTTCTTAAAATAGAGATTCATTTAACTATCTATAATGTTTTAAAAAAATAATCGAATTATGACTTTATCAAAAACGTTAACATATTATTCAGAATTGTTAAATAATAATTTATACGTTTACATTTCTTTTCCAGGTAGTTTTAAAAAGACCACTAAGTTTGTATAAGTAGTAGCTTTACTTTTAACATTTTAAACTCCACTTGTGATTTAATGATAAATAACAACATTATTAAAAATATGTGGTATTTCAGAAGTAGTTAAATTGAGACATGAACGAAGGAATAGCTGTATAATTGTAACAATTTAAAAATATGTTTTGATTAGAACAGATAATTTAAAACCTTTTTTGGAAGTTATTCTTATATCAATTGATGCCTTGTGTGTTATGCATCTTTTAATTTCCGTGCGGGTCTTTTCCGTTGATAGATTATTTATTTGCTAGAAGAGAAAATGGTGCTAACAAATCAATTATTAAGTGGTCGCAAACTTTCCTTTTCTCAATTTTTTAATACATTTTGATTTCCTGCAACATTTGAAAACTTCTTGCTGTATTGTATAAGGGTTGCCCAAATGAAAAGAGGACAAGTTGAATATAAAGAATATCTTTATTGGAAATCAAAATAAATCACCATGGGCGTTGTAACGCAGACCCCATCGTTTCGATAGTATGTCTAAGCCATCGTTGTGGAAAGATCGTGGTTGGTTATCGAGGAAATCCTGCATAGCTTCCTTTATTTTATTGCCCGAATGAAAACGTAATGCTCTCTTAAGTGGAAAAAAGTGAGGAAGGTTTCAGGCAGACAAATCCGGACTGTACGGTGGGTGTTCCAACACTTTTCAACAGAATTTTCTTAAGGTTGGAGACGTAGAGGCCGGCATTGTTATGGATATCTGATGTCGTTTGTCGCCCTTCACGAAGCAGTGCTTGACATAGACTGTCCCATTCGCTGATGCCCGCATTCAGCTCACCTTCCGCAATCGGAAACGATACAAACCACGCATTATTCCGATCTGGACCCGTCTATAAATAGTACGGCTTCACTTTTGATGTAATTCCTCAACCATGAACGGTTTTATTATGGCTCATAGCATGCGGTGTACACCTCATACCTCCCTTTATATCCATATTCGATGGCGCTGCTATAGCTTCAATTCTTCTGATGCAATTGCACGTGTCCGCTTTTCATTTTGGCAACTCTTATAGAATATCCAGTAATAATTTTTTTTAATTCTGTGGTTTTAGTCTATTGTCAGCCATTTTTGTGAAAATATATATTATAAAAAGATAACTGTAAGCAAATTCCTATACATACCTAGAAAGGGATGATAATATTGAATATATATAACAACAGGTTGATATAGGTGATTTATCTTAGAACGCAGAGTGGCCGTGGTAGCTTAGTCGTTACGGTCACGGAAGCCCCCCCCCCCACTCTTGTAGAGGGACTGATGCACGTAAATTTTTCGTGGCTTAAAGTCTTCCTTTTAGTGTATTGTGGAAGTTTGGAGTAGCAGTTCAAATGTCGTCCTCGTCACTTGATCATGGTTCAAAATTGCGAGGTCCGTCACCAATAGGCCTCGTATTGCGTTGTTAATAAAACAGCCGGAAAGTTGAGAATTTATGGAAATAATGCTTTGGCTGAATATGATACAAGAGAGAGTGCTAAATTCTACATCTGGTAAAGATATTTATTTTGTTCCATATGGTATGCAGTGGAAGGCATGTGTAAGAAAAGTACTAGTAGGGTATTCAACTAATCACGTAGAAATTGGCAGTTATAAAATTGAGAAAGTTAATAGTCTTACTTATTTGGAAACGGAGATAAATAATAACAAAAAGAGCTGGCCCCAGAAATTTATGAAATAACCATTGCTGCAAATAGATGTTTTTATGCCCTGATGAGTTATTTAAAATCCAGCTTTCTTAAATTAAAAACTAAATTGCTTCTTTACAAAAGTCGTATAAGATCTGTCCTGACTTGTGCATCAGAGACTTGGACATTGACTTTACGCGATGAGGAAGTGTGGCGGCCTTAACCAAAGAACCCATTTATGTCAGGGAACTAGTGACGTCTCAACGGTCAAGTAGTTTCGCGTGGGAAAGTATTCCAGACTGGACACCCTGACGCTTATGTTCCAAGGGAAGTCAACCTTTAACCTCCCTTAATGTAGCCGACAGTGAGGTGGCTGGCGCAGTCCCCACACCAACCACTGGCATCAAAGTCCACTGAAGGAAGGGGACTTGAGCCAATAGTGGAATAGAGCTATCCCGGCTACGTCCAAACAGAAGTGATTCTACATCATGTGTCACTTTGTGGGCGTGACGTATTCCACCTTTAAAGAGACTCTCGATACGCTAAGAAAGTTCACACACCCCTTGTGGGCAGCCAATATGATTCTCTATCCTCACCCATCCCCGATCAATCAGAAAGCAGTGTCTCAGCGAAGCCAAACATTACGAGGAAAGGATCTGTATTTCAAGTCAAGACGCCACGCCCCCGGATCGCCTCCAATCAACCAATAGACAACATGCCTCTCCGCAGAAAGTAAAACTTCACAAACGTCGTTCCCACATATAAGACTCTCATGATATGGGATTGAGGACTGGTTTACAGTCCAGATGCCCACAGATACACCGTCATCAACCGTAAGAACGTTCACGGACACTAGAGAGAGATGCTCCTACAAGCTTCAATACTTCTAAAGTTCTGATCATCTATAATTTGAAATATCTCTCAATAAAAGCATGAAAATGAATATAATATTAATGTATTGGTTTTAAATTTAACGTATCCTCTCTTTAACTTAACAACTAATTCTTTATAAAAATTCTTAAAACCAAAAGTCTAACTTGGGCAAGTAACAATCAGTTATGCACCTTTCACTATTCAAGATAGGAGATGAAAGCCCTGACGGGCTATGTGCTCCAAATGAAGTATCAGTTCTAAGCTTCAATACTCCACAGGGTCTCTCTCACTGATAGACTTCCAGCACACTCCAATGGACTCTCTTTCCGATTGACTTTCACACTTGCTGTGACCTATCAAAGTTCACATCTACGAGCATCCCAATGTCGTCATAACCTTCCTTAGGAGTGATCCGGCTTTAGCATCGTTGCACCATAGCAGCAGTAACCAGCGTCGTGACAGAAGCTTTTGGAATTTTCGAGAGAAACATTTTGCATTGCATTCTTGGTAGGACCCCAAGTGAATGAAACAGAAGATGTAATTTAGAACTCTGTAAAATTAACGAAGAACCTGATATTGTAAAGTTCAAATGACAGAGACTTAAAAGGGCTGACCATCTGACAAAACCCATGGGAAATAGACCTCGGGGCATATCTCCGCTAAGATGGATTGATCGTGTCGAAAAAGATTACAATATTTTAAGGGTCGAAAACTGGAAAACTGTTGCCAAAAAGTAGAGATGGCCAGGACTGTTCAGCCATTAAAGAAGGGTATTCAAAGCAAAAGACCACTGGTCTCATAACTTGCCAAATATGCCTTAAAAACTGAAAGTGATTTTTGAGAGTGTATGGCTATTATCCGTAAATAAACAAATATTTGAAATCGGCTCGGTGGCTGTGAGGTAGAGTGCTCGCCTCATAAACTTAAGGCTGCAGGTTCGATCCCGGCTGGAGCCGATAGATTTTCTGGATGCGGAAATCGTAGGATCATGTGGCGTGTAAAAGATTCCTTGAATATCAATTTGTGTGGCTCCGGTACTCTCGGCAAGATTAAACTAAGACAATGTTTAGCATCGAACGAGAAAAATAGCGAGTTTGAATTGAATAAAATTCAAACGTCACAGTTTGGTAGTGGGAGCCGCCATTAGATGGTGCCACCAATGAAATGGCTCTCTCTCTTGGAGACTTGCCGTGGCCGCGGTAGCCAAGTGGTCTAGGCATCGGATCGTGGCTAGCGTGTCATGAGTTCGATCCCAGTTCCACTGAAGACCCGCCGTGTAGGGGGAGCAATGCACGCTAAATCTGTCGAGAGCTCAAACGTCCTCCCGTTGGTGTGGTGTGGTAGTTAGGAGAAGGGGGTGCCAGCTCAGGTGTCGTCCACGTCACTTGACCATGGTTCAAAATTACACGGACCGTCCCCAAAAGCCCTCGTGTAGCTGAACAGTGGGACGTTAAAATTCATTCACTCACTTGGGGACTTGCCGTGTCTGCAAATGGCTTAGCTGCCAAAATGCAGTCCATTTGAGACAAAAAATATTTGTAATGAAAAATTTCACCGAAACGGTACCTGATACTGAGTGCTGGAACATTGCGATAGAAGAGCTCCATTCCTTTCTTTGGAACTTTATGTGTAAAAGGTGCATTAAGAGAGTAGATTAGAGAGGTAACTCTCTCTCTCTCTTTTTGGTTTTCTGTATTTGTAGTTTAACTCATGAGGTTTGAATTTTCGCTTCGAAGTTAGGGGGTGAAATTTTGAGATTTTCTTTGAAATTAATCCGATTTATATATACAGTTAAGAAAAAATGATTGTTGGAATAGGTTCGTTGAAAACTTCTTCGCGTGTGCCATTTATCCGTTGATACGAAAAGCAACTAAGAGAGAAAACGTTAGATTTTATAAAATCGAACTGAATATGTGGTTGTGTACATTATTAATAAGATTACTAGGAAATACTCATATTCGGTGAAGTCTCAAGATGAAGCCCTGTACATATGTACTTTCAGAAAAATTTTAGATTCAGCTGCAATAAATGACTGTGAAATTTACATTAAAAAAGTTATTGGATAAATTAAGGGGAAAAAAGGGCACAAACGTTGATTCAGCTATTAGTAAGTGAAATTATATATCTGCTGAACAGGACACTAGACGAAAATCTTTCGTAGATCAACCATTCGAAATATGAGACAGAGAAAGATTAAGTGTTAAATTAAATTTCGCAAAGACAGGAATTTCCAGAATTGCATAATATGCGATAAAATGGTTTGCAGACTGACTGCTAGTGCAAAACTTACATCTCAGAAAATTAACGCAGGTCTGCAACTAAAAAAAGGGCGTATTATTTTCGTACTTTTTTACATATTTAAAATTATTAAAACTGGAAAAATTACAAAAAAAATTCCATCTCGTCCAGTTTTCTTTTTTTTAAGGCTCTTTTTGCTTAATGTTAAAGAACAGAGCCTGAATTCGAAATGTTTTATCAGATATAAAAGTACTCCAACTTTAATATTATATTCTGGCTTTGCTATCCTACAGAGAACCACTTATTTTATAGTACTTCTCATTTTTATCCAAATTGACGCATTTTTTCTGGTATGAAACGTGTTTCGCATTTTTTCTTCTATATCAGGATTGGCAAAACTTTTTGAGACGGGGGCAAATTTATTCATATTTTTTTAGTACTAGCTCGTGGGTCACTAATGCCCATTTGCATCAGAATTAAGTTTAAAAATTTTTAACTGAGTATTTTTAAAACTAAACATCTTTAAATTCAAATGGCTTAACGAGTAAAAATAAGTGAGGTTTGACGATTTAAAATTATTTAGGAGGGCTAAAAGCTCTTAAGTATTAGTATATATATATATATACTTATATATATATATATATATATATATATATCATTAATAAAATATTATTCGGGCTCCAAGTACACCTTCCCTTACATATTTTCTGACATATATATATATATATATATATATATATATATGCCTGTATTTTTTTGTTGATAAAATGGCAAAGTCTAGCTCTGTTAAAGATGTATGCAGTCTTATTTCCATATTCTATCAAATTATTTGGAAGAGTCCAAAAATGAAGTTTTTACTGGGATTAATAGCATGTTTGTTTATGGAAATACTTAAGATGATTTTATAATTGAAGAGAAAAAATTTACTGTTGCAATTTTATTCCAGACATTTCTTAACGATATTATTTTGGCGAGATATATATTTGTTATAAATAAGGAATTAATAATTGGGGTAAATTATTATTTGAAAGTGATTAAAAAATGGATAATTATAGGATATTAAAGGTAAGATCTTTTTTATCAAACGTGGTTATTGCCGTGAATCCCAACAATTTATTTTCTGAAAGATAATATGAGCATATTTTTACTAATAAAATGAACAAAAAATAATTCAGTAATTCATTTGCAAGCGATATCCGATGACAAAGTAAAGCGATTTTAATGCAATAAAAACGTCAGCTTCTCTCTCTTAAACGAAAACGGTAGGCGGAAGCAGAGTAATGCTTAGTAGACACAATAAATACGTCAGCTTTCCAAATGAAGACTGTGTCTGTAGACAAAATAAAGCTATGTGCCAGTATCCTGACCAAGGACAGTTTCCTAAGACTGGGTAAAACTGTGGGTATGTACCCTTAATGAATGATGATTTCCATAGACAGGGCAAAGGTATACGGATACAATATAAACGTGAGGCTTCCCAAGCGAGGACAGTTTCCAAGACAGGGTAGTGCTATGAGACAGCCTCCTAAATGAGGACGCTCTCCAAAGACGGTAAAGCTATGAGTCAGCATCCTAAATGAGGACGGTCTCCAAAGAAACAGTAAAGCTTTGAGTCAGCATCCTAAATGATGGTCTCCAAAGACGGGGTAAAGGTAAATGGATACAAAAAAAACGTGAACTTCCTAAGCGCGACGGTTTCCTAAGACAAGGTAAAGCTATATTAATATAATAAAAACGTTAGATTCTCTCTCTACCGTTTTTACTCAGAAAGGCTTTAATGATGTAATCGATTCGCTATCGTATAGTATTAGTGAGTTTGAACTTCTTTTTAGTTATTTTTAGACAGTTTTAAATGGAAAAAAAAAAGTTTTTGGTGTTCCTCAGTTGTGGTATATTTTATTATTTCATCAACATATTTTTAAAAAAAAGTAATTAAGCTATGAAGGTTGTATATGCCGTTAACTTTAACCGTTTGATGGTGTAGAAGCTATTAGAACGACTATAATCAATTATTGTTTAGAAAGGATGCTTTTGAGAATGTCGTTTATTTTCTGACTCCATTTCTGTGATACAAGCTGTAACATCTCTGGTTTTTTTCATACTCTATTCGAATTTAAAAAAATGTATAAGGAATGTTGGATTCATTTTGATCTTAAAAAAAGAGTATGATTTTTCAATGGGTTCCCTCTCACTTTGATATCTATGGAAATGAGAGAGAGCTGATTTTCTCGCTAAAAAGGGCGATGGTGTTTTTCAGTGCTTTCGTAGAGGAATACCGTACTCTTCTATAAGCAGAGTTATTAAAAATAGAATGAAAAAGTTTTACGGAGCTTTTTCACGTGAACTAATTTGTAGTAAGTCTTGGAGGGAGACACTAAATGAGATCCCAGATCACCCGAGACCGCATGAGGTTGCTGCTTTCAGGCTAGAAAACGGGCACGACTGCGTACACGATTGGAGCATTTTTCCCCAATTCCGAACAATTTCTATCTAGTTGCCATAGAACCGGACCCAAACAACTTTTCCCCAGTAAGCTGAAAAAGTTGCTTCAAATTCCAGCCAATGGGGTTCTTCGGTTCCCTACGTCATAAACAAGGTGACAGCTTCGGTTTCGTCAAACGCATCAGATATGGCGTATTATATTTTAATGGTGTATAATATTTTAACTGCGTTTAATATTTTAAACAGAATGGTGCTCCATTGCTGTTTATACCCATCAACAAAAGCGCGAGTGAAATATTATTGAATGTTCGTTTTCTGAAGCAGACAAATCGGCGAGTAATTTTTCAATGTGGAGATAGTATGCGGATGACGTCAGGTCATGTCGTTTTGCTTACGACAACCCTTCACCCTCAGCTGCGTAAAAAATTGTCCCAAACGGTTGCTCCAAATATGCGTGTGTGATAGGGCCTCTAAGGTCCTTCCCTCTCTAAATTGTGTTTTGAGCAGAGAGAAAATGAATGCTGAGCACCTGGAGATTTGCCCTGCTATCTCTGGTAACATCTACGATAGACATTAGAGGGTCAGCGAGCAGTTATAAGTTCTGCAATTTGACTGATTTTTAATACGTATATGCTTTTGTTTTTCTTGTTTTTTTTATTATTCTTTGTTTTATTGTTTATTTGTTGTTGCTCCATCCGTATTTGCGCGGAGTGTTTTTACTCCAGCCAATGATGTATTTCATTTAGTGCTGCTGCTAGAAATAAAATAAAAACTTTTAAGTAATAGATATTTTAAGTTACTTTTAAGTAATAGGATAAAAGTAGAGCAAAGCTTTCAAGGAAAGGTTTAATGTTAGAAATTGACACTCTAAGTTCTTTTTTTATATTTATACTTTATCTGTGTTTCTAATTTCTAAATTGAAATAGATAAAATATAAATATATATAGAAAAAGAAAGAGTTGTCAAAATTTCTAAAATTAAATCTTCTATATCTTTGTCCTACAAGAGAAGATCATGGAACTCACCAGAAATAAAATTGTTCTTAATTTAGTGTTCGTAAACACAATTAATACAAACACATTATCACAAACACCAGTAGCGTAACGTACACCCCCGTACATTGCGGGAGGGGGACAGGGTTCTAAGAGGCCCAAAGCCTGACTGCCGCCAAGTACCTAACCCTTTGTAAAATCCAACTTGGGGGCCCAAATGAGTTGAGTGAGTGAATATTAACGTCGCACTGTTCATCTACACGAAGGCGTTTGGCGACGGACCTCGAAATTTGAACTATGGTCAAGTGACGAGGACGACACCTGAACTGGCACCCCTTCTCCTAACTACCACACCTCACCAACGGGAGGACGTTTGAGCTCTCGACAGATTTAACGTTCATTGCTGCCCCTACACGGCGGGTCTTTAGTGATACTGGGCTTGAACTCATGATGTGCCAGCCACGAGTCCGTTACCTTGACTACCATGGCCACTTGGAAGCCCTAAACCTGACTTTGCAGGTGGGCTCAAATGTTCTCCGTTACTCCATTGACAGACACTGATAAATTTATTTGTATATTAAATCAGTGTAAATGCGTATTTTATTATGAATTGTATCGGAATGCATATTTTGTTTTGCGACTTTGAAGTAAATTATTACTTTTTTTAAAAAAAACATTTAATTTTGGATATGTAGGCCCCCACATAAGGTTATTACGCCCCCCCCCAGGGGTCGCACCCCACCTTTTTAGAACCACTGCTGTATATTGTTTTTTTTTAAATTATTGATATCTAAATCCTATATTAATATATATAGTATATATCAGCGATACAATCGGAAGCTGAATGCTATATATATGTAATCTTTCGATTGTATCGCAAAATAATCTTTATAGTCGCAGCCTCCCGATTTAAAAAGGGCATGATTTCAGTTTCTAAAATGTGAAATTATATTTATATTTTACACCCGTACTCACCCTTACCATGCTGATCGATTTCCGCATATAAATCATGCTTAGTGGATCTCTGTTCAACGAAGGAATCTCGCGTGACAAGTATCAAATCTATAGATTTGTTCAAAAATGGGAATTTCTCTATCTACTACGCATCCGCAACCCATCTATGGGAGTCGACTTTTGTTACACCTGTTCGCAGAGGAGTTCTATTCAATTTGTAGCGATATTATCTATATGAGCCAGTAACAACCTCCGCCCCATGGTGATCATTTTGGTTCAGTGGTAAGTTATGTGCTTACAGATCCAAAGGTCCCGAGTTCTGTCCTACCGGATAAGCGCGCCACTTCATTGCTAACCCTGGCTGAACTCAGAATAAGGCAGCCTTCTAAACTGTCGAGGCGCCATCTATCCACCGCAAATGCAACCAAAGTCGTCGCACAGTGACGCAATCTTCAAGCCGTCACGCACGAATGACGCAACTAGCAAAGCCGTCACAACTAGTGACGCAACAGCTCACACGCTCGCCATAACAACTACATCGCTCGTTCACCTATCCACCAACTCACTGGTAGGGGAGTGTGTAGCGATATCATCAATATGAGCCAGTAACAACCTCCTCACCACGGTGATCATTTTGTTGTAGTGGTTAAGTTACTCGGTTTCGGACCCAAAGGTACCGGGTTCTAACATCCGGATAGACACGCTACTTCAAATTAAATAACCCAACTTTCTAATTTCAAAAATGTACATTTAAGTATCCAAAAAACGGATATTCTTGTCTCTTCGCAAAACCCGTACTTAGCGGATCTCTACTCAAACAAAAGAAACTTGATTGGCTAATTTAGTGTTTATAGATATAGTGATTTTCTGTCTGGAGACATCATGATGATTGAGACGCTTTTCTTCCATATTCACACAGATAGATTTCAGTTAACTCCGTATATTTGAAGCAATCAAGAAATCTCTCTAATTTGCCACTTCAGCACAGCACTAAAAATTGTAATTCGTGCATCCATAAAATGCCTAATTGCAGCAAAGTTTCAGATAAAGCTTTGTCCTTTAAACCATCATCAGATTTTCTTTAGAAGTAAGCAGAATGCAAATATTTTCTAAGTCAGCGGAAGGAACAGGTAAAGAAATGCACAGTCGACAAATGTTGAAGGATAAAAGCGTCCTAACGCACACATATCGATATTTCATCAAAGCATGTGACATAACCCTTTTAATCTCCTCGCAGCAAACGTCTCGTTTTCATCATGGAGTCGAAAACCACGCTGATTAGCGTTTTACTTCTCGTATTTGTTTCAGTGTGTTTGGCTACTGATCCAAAGGATATTTGCCCACCGAGAGATCTTATAAAACCCTGTTATTGCGAAAAAAGTTGTGTTAAATGTCATGTCAGTCTGAAGTGCGATAAGGTTCTCGATCAAGATGTTTTGACTGATGTCGTGAGAAAATCTAACGATTATCAATACGCAACTTTTGAGCTCAGAGATTCAAGTGTGCAATATGTGCCGGCTTCCCTTTTTTCCATACAAAAAATCGAGAGTTTATACATCTTCAATTCATCTATGGTATCTTGGTTCGACGAGGCGCCTAAAGTCAATTATGATTTTGATGTTTTACATTTGAATGATGTTAGAATGTCCCGCTCAATTCAGTGGGATTTGTTCTCTAGCTTTAAAAGCATCAAACGAATATCCATCATGCACACCACTCTGCGGCGTTTAGATGAAAGTTTTAAAAATAACATACCGAAGAACTTGAAGGAGCTTAGAGTTTACAACTGCTCTCTATCTAGACTACATGACAGTATTTTCTCATCTTTTACACAGCTTGTTACCTTAGAGCTAGACTTCGGAAAGATAAAAGAAGTAAAGAGAAGTATGTTCCCAAGTCCCTGTAAGTTGAAAAGACTCACCATAAGGTAAGAAGATTTCATCTATTTTTCAATTCCTACTATTTGTTCAATCTCTCCCTATATATATATATATATATATATATATATATATATATATATATATATATATGTGTGTGTGTATATATATATACATATACATATATATAATATATGTATGTATATATATAATATATATGTATATATTATATATATATATATATCTTGTTCGAATTTTCAATTTGTTAATAAAATACTTTCTATTCATCCATTCAAGTTCAAATGCATTTTTAAAAATTTGTAGTGGATGACACTTGATGTTAATACAGTTTTTTCAAATATTGTTTATTAACTAACTTAAAAAATAAATATATAGTAACAAAAATAATAGTCCAACAACATAAAAAGAAAGTAAAATCGTTCGTTGCGTCCCTGTAGCGCAATGGATAGCGCGTTGGACTTCTAATCCAAAGGTCGTGGGCTCGAATCCCACCTTGAATGGCTTAATTTCTAAGAATGTGATTTCTAATTATTATACTATTTTATTAGAACAATTATATATAAGTTTAATTAATGAATAAATAGAAACAAACAAACAAAAATAGTCCAACACCATATACAGAAAGGGAAATGGAATATATATATATATATATAATTTAATACAGACAAATAGTAACAATTATGAAGCAAATTTTCTTGATATAGAAATTAAATTAAAAGATAATAAAATAGTTACTAATATTTATGATAAACGAGAAGACTTTAATTTCAATATTATTAAAGTACCGCATTGGGAGAGTAATGTGCATGTATCTATATTCAGAAATATTGTTATTAATTACACACTACGCAATAAATTTCTAGTTTGTAATAAATCAGAAAAAAATAAAAAACTATAAACATTTTACTAAATAATGTTTAATTCAAAACTACCCAATTAAATTTTAATAGGTATTTAAATAAAGAAATTCTAAATAGTAAGGATTAAATTTCCATAGTTTCAACAGGTTAATATTATAGATTTATTATTCTTCCTAGATAGCTTTTAAATACCCCCGATTTCTAGTTTTAGATAAAATTACTTTTTTAAAATTTATTATAACTTTTAAATCCTTTTTGAGTCTCTAAGATAATGGTAGTATGTTTACAATTCTTATTTTATTATTTTCTATTCTTTTCATATTTTTGCTAAGTGCTATTTTTCAGCCATTGTTTTGTTTTGAAATTGTATTTGGGTCCAGAATCTGGCAATAACTTGTTTATTGTACTCAGATTTAGCGCGGGCTCTGCATTTCTGTATGCAATTTTTAGGTAAGTTACCTTTTTCTCATAATGGATTTAGATTTCCTATCCATTATTTCCAATTGATTTTTGCTTGGTATTGTTAACAGAAAGGGCGAAGGTTGGCTGGCCAAAAAAAAACGAAAATTAGATATGGCGGGTCCCAGCCAAAAATGGCTTATACCCAGTATCCCTGAAGATAGGGTGAAAAAGAAAGACCATTAGAAGAATAACGCCTCCCGGAGGGAGGCAAAATGTACGAGGTAAAGCCGTCACGAAATAAACCCTTTCGGGAGAAAACGTGGTGGGGGGAGGGGAGGAGGAAGAAGCATTGATGGGCGAAAAACGCCGAAGTTCCCTGCGTTCGCAGGGATGAAAATGGGGAATGACGTCATTATTCTCAAAATGACCCAGTTTTAAGCAAGTTGCGGAAGCGTGTGGTGTAGTTCAGTGTATAAATTAAATGTTTTTTGTTGAGTTATGGAGGCTTCAGTGGAAGTTCCCATTTTGAAGACTTGTATGCGAAGTTAACTTTAGTATGAGAATACGTGAACAATGTTTGTGCTTTAATTAAAGGGTTGTCGTGATTTTCTATACTTCTAAAAACATTTCTAGACAGTTTAGTGATGTAGTTATCGATCGGCTCCATGTGTAAGTCGTTGTGTAAGACAGAATTCCTAACGTACCAAGGTGCGTTAGTTATGGTTCTCAGAATTTTATTTTGTATAATTTGAATCCGTTTGGTATGGGTCGGTGCCGCCGCGCCCCAGATGGGGCAAGCGTATGTTATTACTGGGCGCAAAATGCGCTTGTAAAGGATGACTTTATTTTCTAGGGAGAGTGGTGACCTTCTCCCAATAAGAGAGATGGCCAGTGCAATTCTTCCCAGAATTTTTCGGAGAGATAATCAATGTGTGGTTTGTACGTTAATCGATTATCTAGATAGAGACCCAGGTAACGAACAACCGAGACCATTGGATGTTGTTTTCAAAGAGTGTGAGTTCAGTCTGTGGGGCGATAACGCCCCATTTTCTGAATACAATAGCTTGAGATTTATCTACATTTATAGCTATCCTCCAGTCTGTGAGCCAATTCTCGAGTATGTCGAGGTAATGTTGCATATTATTAATTGTATAACTGAGTTTTACGCCCTGGGTCAATGCCGCAGAGTCGTCTGCGAATAAGCATGTACTGACGGTGGGGTGATCGGGAAAATCATGTGTGTATAAGTTGTATAAATATGGACTTAATACAGAACCCTGAGGGACGCCTGATAGGCAATTCCCAATGTCTGAAAAAGTGCTATTTACACGAACTCTGAAGGTTCGATTGTGCAAATAGTTATGTAACATTTTAATTAAAAAGTCAGGGAACTGCAGTTTAATTAACTTGTATGTGAGGCCATCATGCCACATCTTGTCGAATGCTCTCTTGACATCCAAGAAAACACCGACAGTGTAGAACTTATTTAAAAAACCCTCATTTATGATATTAGTAACTCTAATGAGTTGATGTAGAGTGGAGTGGCCCTCCCGGAAACCGCATTGTTCCGGGGGAATGCAATCTATGGCTTTGCAGTGATCTTTAATTCTATTTAAGATTACTTTCTCGAAAACCTTAGCAGTGCAATTTAATAAAGAAATTGGTCTGAAGCCTTGTGGGAACTTGTGATCTTGCCCTACTTTGGGCAGCATGACTACATTAGCTATTTTCCACTGTGTAGGAAAGTGACACTTAATGAGGCATTTGTTGTAAATTTTAGTTAAGTGTGTAATGGCTTTGATAGGAAGGTATTTTAATGCTACATTAGGAATTTGATCAGGGCCTGCTGACTTCCTATTAGCAAGATTTTTAATAATGCCTCGTACTTCGGAGGGGGAAGTGAGGTGTGGTGTTGTGTTAGGGAAGTTGTCGAAATAGTGATTCACTAAATTTTCGACTTCTTCTATCTTTTCGTCACTGTAGGGTTCAATGTTTTCCTGAAAAGTGACTTCCAAGGTGTCTCTAAAAGCCTCCGCTTTTTCGAAATCAGTATATGCTAACCCACTCGGACCATGGAGAGGTGGGATGGGAGTAAACTTTTTAGTAATTCGCTTGTGCAAATTATAAAGAGAATTATCTTCTGTATTTAAAGTTAATAGAAAATTTTTCCAGGTCCTGTTTTTATGTTCATTGATTTCTATCTTAATCTGTCTGTTGAGAGCATTTACTTCCCTTTTATAGGGAGGGTATCTCGTGTTATTCCAAAGTTTCCTGAATCTATTTTTGGCTTTAATAAGCTCTCGAATATTAATAGGAAGGCGGAGGTGTGTAGTTTTAATTACTCTAGTGGAAGTGGAAGTATTAATAGCATCTGAGACCATGCTGCTGAAATTTTGAACGGCTTGGTCCAAATCATCTATAGCAGGATTGCCTGACATGGTGTGGTGTAGAATTTCTTGATACTTAATCCAGTTAGTAGATTTAAGTGTTTGTAGTAATGGTGGTAAGTGAAAGTTAGTAGCGAAATCGAAAATAACTGGATTGTGGTCACTGCTAAGTTCATTAATAGTAAACACGTTAGAGTGTGAGAAATTAACTGCAAAGCCTATGTCTATTACAGTGTTTGGAGCATTATGATTGAAATGTGTTGGAGTGTCGGGTGCAATAATATCAATAGACGAGCCGACGGCCCAAGAGCTAAGGATATTACCATTGGAATTGCATCTACCAGGGTTCCAACTCGAGTGTTTAGCGTTAAAATCGCCGAAGAGAAAGGCTTTGTTGTTATGATTGAGGATAGCATTAAGTTCGGTAACATTAATGGAGCCGTGTGGAGGTTTATAGATACACGCCATAGTAATAGTCGTGTTGTTGCCTATTTGGATGAAAACCGTTGTATTTTCAAAAGTATGAGTTGCTTCTAAAATGGCGTGATGCTTAATTGAATTTTTAACTAAAATGGCAGTTCCACCGCCTCTGTGTGTTGTGCGGTCACTTCTATGACAAGTGTAATTTGGAATGCGGAACCTGTCCGGAGGACGAAGGTGTGTTTCTTGGATCCCGATTACGTCGGGGTTATGGAAAATGATGCTTTCCTTTAGCTCATCAATATGCTTACGAATTCCGTTTGCATTCCAACTGAAAACCCTGAGACTGTCACAATTAAACGCGTTGAATGTTAATTATTGTTTTGTTGATTTTGTAGGGCTGCTAACATTTGTCCCCACTGAGTCATCATCATTGCCATTTGTTGCACCATCGCGTTGGCATCAAATGTGTTTGTAGTATTGACTTTGTTCATGTTCTTTGCCACTGCCGAAGCATAAGTGTTTCGTTGGGGCTGTTGTTGTGGTGTGGCCTTTTGAGCGCGCGCCTTTGCTTTCTCCGCCCAGATATTTTTATTTGGTTGTGTTTTTTTCGTTGGTCTGTTGATAGGGTTGTTGGGGCATCCTGAGTAATTCGCTGGATGCGGTCCCCCGCAGTTAGCGCATTTAGCTGGGGATTTGTTCGTTTTCTTGCATTCGGCGGTGAGATGGCCACCGCTACATTTTAAACACTTGGGTGCTCTGTTACAGAGACGTGAGTGGTGATAAAACTCCTGACAGCGATAGCACTGAGGAGGCATACTGGATTGTTTCAGGTGTTCCACCACTACTCGGAAAAACCCAATGTTTGAGATATGAAAAATTTCCTTATGTTCCATGTTGTTATGGAGGACTACCAGGAAAAGTGGCATGTTGGTGTTAGTTTTTCTATTTTTTAAAATAGAAACGTGGTTGGGTGTGAACCCTAAACCAGTGAGTTCTGTAATGAGCTCCTTTTGATCATAATCAGTTGGGAGTCCTCGGATCACAGCCTTGAGCTGTTTGTTATTGGCCATCTCGAAAGTATGGGACCGCATTTTCTTAAGTTCAATATAAGATTGGAGCTTCCTGTGATCTTGAAAAGTCTTAGGGAAAACCCTGAGCTTTCCATTCTCAAATCGCCCCTCGAGTGTACTACCTAGATGCTCACTCAATGTTTCGAGTAGCCCGGTGGTATTGCTGCTCACATCAATAACGATGGAGGCAATTTTTTTCTTGCGGGAGACGGTGGTGAAGCCATCGTTCTCCTCGTCTGTAGCCTGATCGATTTTATCGTCAGTTCCCTGAGCGCTGACTGCGCTAACAGGGGGAATGTCGTCTGAGATCATCTCCGAGCTACTCTCGTCGGAAGAAGAGGTTTCCCCTTCCTCCGAAGCCAATTTCTTGGAAGGAGAGGTGGGGGGTGTTGTTTTGCGGGCGAGATTCTTCTCTTCCGCGCGTTGCTTTTTCCCTACTGTGCCTGGGGGTGGAGAAACCGGCGCTCGCTTCTTCTGAAGTTTCCTCTTCGACGCCTGAGGCGAAGAGGGTGCAGTGGGTATTGAAATACTATTGAGCTTTTTCAGCTCCTCGATGTATTTCTCAAACTCCGCGTGCTGCAGCCTAACGGATTTACGAGACGCTTTGAGCGCCACAAATTGTACTTCCGTAATTAATTTAAGTTTGTGAATGTCGTCTTCGATTCCGACTGCATTTTTAATTGTATTTATGATATCTTCTAAAGCGTCACTGAGATCCTCACAGTCGGCGCATGTAATGACGCGATCTAGCTGTTCATGTGCTTCCACAACATTGAAACAGAAAGGGTCAGAAGAGAATAATGTACTCACCAGAGTAGATGCGACATCTGTCCTGGGAGCGGACGTATCCATGTTAGTAGTTGAAATGGAAATCCTGGTCGATATCGTAGAACGTGAACCGAAAGGTAACACGTTCAAAATCCAAAACGGTCGATGTGCGGCCTAGGCCTAGTCACACTCGTATGTAGCTAAAACTCCGTAAAAACGGATAAATGAACAAAAATAAACCTTCGTAAAAAGCACTGTCTTACTCAAAACTATCGCTAACTAATCAAAAAGCACCAGCTCACAAAATTCGAATGGATGCACAAAGATGCAACACATTCAACTTGGGTCAGACTGCGTATTTTTTGGGGGCACGGACGAGGACAGAGAATCCGTGTCTGAACTCTACTAAGACAAGAAGCCGGCTGGCCAAAAAACATGTTCAACCCCACTTTTATACAGAGAAATTTTTTTAAGATGAATTTTTTTGTATACAAGCTGTCTTAAGTCAGCAATGTTGATAATACTGTAGCATCCATTCTTTTATATTTTACTCTGTTTCAATTTTTCATATCTTCTTTTAAATTTTGTTGTCTGGTTATCTAGCATTTGCTATTCTTTTAAGTATTAATCATGCTAATTCATCTCTCTCTTGTAGAGAAATTTATATTATATATATATATATATATAAATATATATGTATGTTATTGCAAAAGGAAAATTGCTTTCTATTTTGTCACTTAATATTGTGATTCTGTCAGATATATATATACATACAGTTAAACCTGTTTTTGTGCGGTAGATAGGGACCGCATAAAAAAATATTCGAAAATTTCATAAATTCTTACATATTACAAACAAATTCGTCGAAATGCTACAGAAAAAATTTTTATGTGGTGGAGAGGAACCGCATAAACAAAGTTGCACTTAGAAAATACGCCAATTATTTACGAAATTCATCAGAAAGTACACTGGTGTCCAAAAGTTAACCATAATTGATAATTATGTGAATAAAGAAGAAACTGTAAATCAGAATGGCGGGAAACGTGATTTGCGAGTGTAAAATGGTTATAAAATAAGGAAGCAAATCAAAAGAATGATAATAATTAATTTTATTATCCAAAGTAGCAGTTTGAAAGAAAACTGAGCATAGCAAGGATTTACACTTTAAAGAAAAAATGAAAGAAAGCATTAAATAAAATACTGATGCTGCAGTTTAATAGGGCATGTGGTCACCTCTGACAGCCAGGCACGCTGCACAGCGATTTACCATACTTGCTATGAGATGATGAATGAGTTGTGGGCTCAAACGGTTCCAAGCTTCTTGGAGAGCTCTCTTCAGTTCTGTAACGGAGCTTGGTGGGTGCGAAAGGGCTGCAATTTGTCTCCCGAGCATATTCCATACATGCTCGATAGGATTTAAATCAGGGAAGTTCGCAGGCCACGACATGCGCTGGATGTTTTCCGTTTCAAGGAAGTCAGCAATCAGCACCGCTCGGTGACGTGGCGCAATATCATCCATGAATATGTCGTCAGGACCGACAGCACCCCGAAACAAGCGAACATAAGGCTCAAGAACTTCGTCTCTGTATCTTTGAGCAATCACAGACCCTGTGTCAAAGAAATAGAGGTCTGTGCGGCGGTTCATCATGATGCCTGCCCATACCATTACTTCCCTTGATGGAAAATGGTGTCTTTCCGTTATGTTTCTTGGTTCAAAACGTGTTCAACGCTCTCTCCATATCGTTATTCACCGAGAATCACTACTCAGACTAAACTGGGACTCATCACTGAACATCACATTGGTTCACTCTCCCACACTTCAATGTTGATATTTCAAACTCCAGTTCAAACGAGCGCGTTTATGCGCATACGTGAGGGGAATGCAAACTGCAGGTCTTCTGGCATACAGGCCAGCATGAATGAGTCTCCTGTAAACAGTTTGTCTCGAAATTCGTATTCCTGTGGCGACTGTGAGCGCCGAACCCAGTGCTCTAGCAGTACTGCCCCTCTGACGTCGTGCACTTATTACAAGATATCGGTCTTGGCGAGGGGTTGTGACTCTTGGTTGACTTGATTCTGGTTGTCGGGTAACATCTCCCGTTCTTTGAAACCTTTGCCACAATCTTGAGATCTCAGACTGGTCCACATTCTGAATTCGAGACACTTCGGTTTGTGATCGTGAGGATTCCAACATTCCAACGATTTTTCCTTTCGTAAACATGTCCAATTGCCGTCTTTGTGCCATCATTCACCTTGTTTGATGATTAACAACGTTCCTTCGCACAGCAGTTGCACGAAATTTATCTGAACTACCTATGCTGCGTGAAACGGTTTCTCCGCGTTCCGACATGCGCCGGTGTTTCGCGCAGGACGTAGTCGACTGAAAAGTTTTGCATAAACCCAATGTTTCTTCTTCACCCAATTAATATCCGCAAGAAATTTAGAATAATTTTACGAATATTTACTCCATGTTTTTCGCATTTTACGATTTATGCTTAACTTTTGGACAACAGTGTATTTCAATAACAAAATAAATAGTTAAATTATACATGGGAACACATTTTAAAAACATTTAGTTTCTCATTATATATATGGAGAAATTTCCAAAATGCGTGTATATAATTCACTGCTACTCATCTTAATCCCAAAGCGCTCAACTTCCTGTGATGAATAAGTTCAAAATCGTTTTCGTCACTTGAAGAGATACAATTTCAATTGATTTATTTTTTGGCATCATTAAGTAAGAGATAAATTTTTACAACGAAGGGGTTGGTCATTTGCTTGTAAATGTCACGATAACCAGATATGCATGATCGAAGCTCTTTTTGTGCAAATTCATACTCCTTTCGGGATTGGTATGTATTTTAAAAATGCTCCCCCTCCCTCAATGTGATGGAAAGCTGTATCCCTGCATATATTTTATCCTACTCTCAAAAAATCTAATTCTTCTTGTCCGAATTCATAATCTATCCAATTATTGATAATGTCACTGTCATTGAAAGTTTCGTCTTCAATCAAGCGCGGGCTGTTGGCGCGTTGAGAGAAAGCAACCGAACGTGTGTGCATTGTAGGGAGACTGTTTAAAACAAATGAACAGAGCGTCTTGAAGAGTATATACGAGCATTGCAGTGGCTTAATATACACCCCCGCTTTGCAAGAAGGTGGGGCTCAGGACTCTAGGGTGCCCAAAGCTTAACTAACGCCAAGTACGTATCTACCCAATTTATAATAATTTTCTTAATAAAATTTTTTTTTATGTACCATGTTTTTATTACCATTTTCATGTATTGTTATCCACTGCTAAGCTATAGTCCAAATTTCAAGTCTCTAGCACATCGGGAAGTTAGTTTAAAATCAATTACAAAATTCCACCCGGCAGACGTACAAGAAAGTGGTAAATATGGTAACTTGGGTCCCCTCTTTGACCCCAGAGCCAAGAAATTGAATACGTAAACGCAACGCGTACTATCGACAGGTGGTCTTTGTTCATGTAAATTCGTGCAAGTTCCGGAGTTCCCTGTCGATATCGAGGCCCACCTCTTCGGGGACCCGGGATCGAGATTAGAAGTCTTTTTTTCTCATTTTCATGCATTGTCATCCACTTCTTAGCTATGGTCCATATTTCAAGTCTCTAACTCATCGGGAAGTTAGTTTAAAATCAATTACAAAATTCCACACCCAGACAGACATACAAGAAAGCGTGTTAATAAAAAAACACGGTAACCTAGGAGCCCAGAGCCACGAAATTGTATACGTAACCACAACTCAATCCATGCTATCTCTGTCGAAATCGCGGCCGTCTCTTGGGGTCCCGGGATCGAGACTAGAACTTCTTTTTTCACATTTTTATGCATTGTTATCGACTTCTGAGCTATGGTCCAAATTCCAAGTCTCTAGCTCATCGAGAAGTTAGTTTAAAATCTATTACAAAATACCACCCGGAAAGACTAGAAGCGAGGTAATAAAAACAGGGTAAAATATTAACAAAGGGCAAGAGTCATAACATTACAATCATCCAAAATCCTCTTGATAAGAGGTTTGGACTCGAAAGAGTTAGCCACTCAGGTCATCCCCCCCCCCTCTCAACGATTATAAAATATTGACTTTGCAGGAAGGTCCTAACCTTCTCCTCTCTCTCTCTCTCTCTCTCGCCACTGGTACATTGATAATAAAAAAAAACATTCTAGTGGCGCGCCAAAGCCGTTGAAATTCATATACCGCATAAAAAAAGATCGCACAGAAATAAAATCACATGAAAAAGAACCGCACAAAAACTGGTTCTACTGTATCTATATTATATAATTGTAATTATTTGATAAAAAGTAACTAAAATAAAAAAATTTTCTTCGTTGATCTAAGTAGGAATTGACTTAATTTTTTTTTATATATTACTTGTTCCACCACAGATTTAAGTTATTGGTTTTTTTAATAGTTGCTACTATCCTGCTGTAAAAATTCTTGAGGAAATATTACGAAATGAAGTCTTGTGCTCCGAACTCTATGACTGAGTCGATGGAGAAATTGTTTATAGTGTTCTTTTGTCATTGTTTGTTCAGTTCAGTACAGCGTTTCGCTGTAAATAATGGAGACCTGGCCATCGCCTTATGCTCCGAGAAAATTCGATGATGAATATTTGATAGTGACAACATCATTTGGATGAAGTTATGTTTCTTGAATTGTTAAAATACTAGATGTTCAAAAAAATGAAGTATATTAAATATATATATATATATATATATTTTACTCTGAAAATAAATTAAAATTGTATATATCCATAATTTTTTATTTTGTTCCACTAATTTTCCCAAAAGATTTCCTCTCTGTTTAGATAATTTTTTTCGCCTTTTCTTTTAGTTTCGTATTTATTGGTTTGATGTCTTCAAGCTTTTTCGTCCTTTCATTTAGTTTCTTATTTATAGGTTTAGTGTCATCTTTTGAGATTGTTAAATTGGATGCAGCTTTTTTTTAAAGTGGATTCCATTGTATTCATTAAGGAAGTTAAACTCGAATTTAATTGTGCTACCATCGTATTAAGTTCTGTCGTAAAACGTTGTGCTATTTGTTCTAGTTTCTTTTCAAATATATTATTGTTTTCTTCAAATTTCTGTTCTAATTTCTGGATCTGATTTTCTAGTTTTTCCATTTCCTCTGTATGATTATTAAATGTTTTGGCAGAGTATGAAGTTTTTTCCCCATTTTGAAACTTTTCCACTGCTTCATTTCTCGAGATTTGTTGTTCTCTTTAATTTTTAAGTTTTGAACTTCCTTTGATATTTTCTGCATACTTTAGAGTTGGCTGCATGTATCTCTCCACAAAAATTACATTTTTTCATTTCAGCTTCTTTACACTCGTTTTCAGGGTAGTTTAATGAGCATATTCGGCATTTTTTTCAGCTTCGGCAAAATTTCTGAATGTGCCCGAATTTCCAACAATTTGTGCATTGTCTTGGTTTTCCATAGTATAGATGAAATTTAATAATTTCTAACCAGATTGGAACCCTATCGGGTATGGTGAATCCAATTTGTACAACTTTAATCGTTTTGGTTGGCATGAGAACCCAAATTCTGGGGGTTTTTTTTGTGAAGCGTCCAAAATTGCATAGTTGTTATTTTCTAATTCCAACTGTATGTCGTCAATAGTATATTCCGTGTCAATACCTTGTAATATATTTTTAGTAAGGCCAATTAAAGATAATCTTGCAATTATTTTTATACCAATTATTTCTTTAATATTTAATGCCTCCTTGGCGGTCTCGCACCTATTTGTTTTGATTATTATCTCATTATTTCTTGTCTTACTTATATGCTGGATACGTTTCTTCATAGAAAATACATTCATTATTGCTTCTTTTAATTTGAGCGGATTACCAATCTGAAAGTTATTATCTGATTTTAAGTGAGTGAGTGAGTGAATATTAACGTCCCACTGTTCAGCTACACGAGGGCTTTTTGGAGACGGTCCGCGTAATTTTGAACCATGGTCAAGGGACGCGGACAACATCTGAGATGGCACCCCCTCTCCTAACTACCACACCACACCAATGGGAAAACATTTGAGCTTTCGACAGATTTAACGCGCATAGTTCCCCTACACGGTGGGTCGCGATTATATTTAGAAATTTTCTGTGTTATAAATTATTATTTTATATATTTTTTTTGTAATAGACTTGTCTGAATAATTGTTTCGTAAATTATTCTTTTATAGCTTTCAGAAATTGAGTGAGTTACCTGGAGATCTTTTCAGCAACATGCCAGATTTGAAAGAACTACAGTTGGTAGGCAATCTTCTTAGTGAATTAACCAAAGACACTTTCGCGTCCATTGTACCAAAGTTGACAACCTTCAAAATACATGGTAAATATTTATAAAATTATTGCCATTTTTGCCTCGAGACTTTCAGGCCATTTCGGTACTTACGTACTATCGCAACCAAATTGGCGACATTGAGCAAAACCTCACGGATTCTAAAGACCGAATACGGAGTGCGTAGTCGGAAAGTATTATGGGTAAAATAATAATCTGTAAAAGAAAAAAAATAGCTAATTTTAATAATTTACTTTCATTTATTTCAAATTTATTATTGTTAATTTTATTACTAAATTTTATTATTTGAGAATTCAATAAATCTCAGATCTGCATTTTAGTATTCGGGCTTGTCATTTCAATGAATGTTTAGTCTAAAGGCCTTATCACACGTACACGTTAGGTGCAGTTTTCCACCCAATTCTGAACAATTCTTACTAGTTGCCATAAAAACGGACCCCCCAATAAGCTGAAAAAGTTGCTCCAAATAAAAGTTCCTTGAAATTCCAGCCAATGGGGTTCTTCGGAGCTTTACGTCATAAACAAGATGATGGCGGTAAAGACGGTAGCTTCGGTTTCATCGAACGCATCAGATATGACATATAATATTTTAATGGTGTATAATATTTTAACGGTGTATAATATTTTAAACAGAATGGTGCTCCATTTCTGTTTACGCCCATCAACAAAAGCGGAAGCGAAATAGAAGAAATAATATTGGATGATCGTTTTCGAAGCAGAAAAATTGGCGAGTAATGTTTCAATCTGGAGAAAGAGCGCGATTGACGTTAACGTTAGAGCATGTCGTTTTGCTTACTGCAACCCTTCGCCCTCAGATTGAGCAAAAATTTGTGGGCCAAAAAGTTGCACAAAAAATGTACGTGTGATACGGCCTTTAGAATGGCAGTAAGTGGGAAGTATGAAACGAAGCACACATGGTTGCCAATTCAGCGCCTAAGAAACGTGCGAAATCGATGTTGCCAATTTGGCGAGTTATCTTGAAAGTTAGCATGATTGCAATAGTATGTAAGTACCACTTCTTCCTAATTTGACTTTGCTCTTGACCTGTTTAGAGCCTAATTATTTATAATGTTGTAGGTAGTGTACTTGCATTTCTTAAATTATTTCTATTAGTGTCAGTTTTTAAAAAAATCCCCCTGTGTTTTAGATAGTACTAGATTTATATTAATTGTTGTCATGTGTTTATTTTCAGATAATCCTATCAAATGTGGATGCAGTATTCACTGGATTACTTCTATAGACAGAAGTAAGTGGAGAGGTCCTTGGTTTTCAGGAAAATGCACAGCTCCGAAAGAGCTCGAAGGAAAAGAATTGAAAGATTTAAACAATTCACACTTCCAACATTGTAGAGAATAAAACAGAAATTCCGTCTGGAAATCTCTAAAAATAATTCATTGGATTTTCCAAGTCAGAGCTTGTGTAGCTTACATTAGTTCTAAATATTTTATACTGTCCTTAATAAAATTTAAAAAGTTTGTATGTTTTTTACTCCTTTCGATTTTTTTTTCGTTGTAAATTGTGGAGAATCAGTAAAGAAATAAATTTTTCCGTTATCAATTTGTAAGGGATGAGCTAAGTCATCCCTTAGTGTGGGAGGGTCGGATGGAAGATTAGCCATAGTCAATATAACTTTAATTGATTCTCTGATACGAACAACAACACAAATTATATTAACCAAAGTTAAGAGATGTGCCCAAATACCAAATATGAAAAGCAATAGCGAGGTAGACGAGATACGATAAGATTTTAAACAATCAGATCTTTTATGTCTAGGCAATATCTTCTAATTCTTAGCGACCTAATCTAATTTGAATCCTAATTGATAAATCGTCAACTTTAATATTTTAATAATCAGCTACGAAGTATCCACGCCTCGCTTCATGTTTAATCAATAACTGCTAACTGTAACAGTCTAACCTCTCTCTCTTTAAGTCGAAAGTTTAATCTCTATATACAAGTCTTAATTTACATACTCTCATCTTCTTCTTCGAAGGAAGGCTTTCAATAGATTGAATTTTAAAGACCCATTTCCCCCCAAGAGGACTGTTAGTAAGAAGAATCCGAATAGACCCGTGACAAATTGCTAATCTTTAACTTCAGATTCTAAGTATATATATATCAAAAAGTTGTTTTTAACTAAAACAATCTTTCTGCTTTTCATTTTTAAAAAAATATGTGATTAATACTAGATTTGTTAAAGGTAGAAACGTACACACGAGGAATTTAAATAAAAGTATTTAAAAAATTATAAAAATAAATAAATAAATAAGTAAATTAGGAAACTTTAGGATTTCTTAAACGTAATGAAACTTTAGATGGGTTTTCTATTGTTATAAGTAAAATTATATAGGCTATTCTGTGTTATATATATTTACTGTTATTCTATGGAGACTCATTATATATATATATATATATATAATTTAGTTCAAAGGTTAATGAGATTCAAAATGTTTATTGTTTGGGGGGAGGGATATTGGGAATTATTTTACTGTTAGAGATTTGTCTACAATTAAAATAAACTTTTAAATGAATGTTGAGAATGTGTTAGGGAAAGAAGTGGATTGGTTTCTGAAAAAAAAATTATTTATTGTACAATCAATCCAATGATACAAAGAGGATGTGCATCTTAAATTTGACTATTTAAAAAATTATTTGTTTTAGAGGAAGGAAAAATATTGTCATCCGACTACCCTAAAATTGTGAATTTTGTTAAAAAGGGACTTTTTTTTTATTTTATCTTATAGGCCATTTTATTAGCTTTATAAAAATACCAACTTTATTATTTTCCGTTCACTGGAACAAAAACTACAAGTAAACTACAAACTGTTTTAGTAAAAGCAGATGTCATTACTTTAAGCAAGATATGTCATACTTTAAAACGCGTTTTACTCGAAATGTGATTTTTTGAAAATGCTCAAACGGGGCCAGCGATTGCTAAAAAAGTTTTGAAAATAATTAACTGAAATTGTTTGTATATGTGTTGTATAATAGTAGAAGTGTTTTAACGTTCAGATTTATCAATCACTGCCTTATTACAAAATTTACGGTACTTTTTGTGAATATAACCACTGTTTTTTCAAGAAATTTCATATAATAACTAAGATAAAGTGCTCTAGTTTTTGTAAAAATTAAAATATCTCTTATCCTGAAGGTTATTTAAAAAATGAATAACATAGCAACACACCAGAATTCAAAAATTTAAAGTTTGTTCATAAACTTTTGGTACAGAATGGGTAAAATTTTTGTTAATTTTTCCCCATTTCAGTTCAAAAATTTCTTTTTATCTTCTTAATATTAGCATATTTTTCTTAAAATGTACTAAACAAATCTAAAAACAACAACAAAATTCCTATATCTCCATTTTTTTCTAAAAAAAAAGTTGTCGCAAGTAGTCGGATACCTTAATATTTCAGAAAAATGAAATGAAAATATAGAAGGGGATAAAAAAATTAAGTTTTCATTTCAATATTAATTTCAAAAAATTATATATGAAATACTGATTGCAACAATAAGCATAGTTCAGTGAGATGCAAACATTTTATGCAAAAATTACGTTGTTTGTTTTAAAGTCCATTCTAAGAAAATGTTTGGGTTAATTTTTCTTTCAAATTAACTAATATCGTAGAGTCGACATTTTTTAAAAATTATTCTACTGGATTATTTTTGATTTAATGTAAAGGAAAATAACAGTGTAATTATTCTCTTAAATTGAAATTATTTTTGTATGCGTAGTTTTGCATTAATATGTTTCTCAGTAACTTTTACATGTTAAAAATAGATTGATATTTCACCACTTTCTCTGTATTCTTTCCGTAAAAAAGTTGATAATTATTGGAAATACGACAGTTGTTTTTTAAGTAAGGTCTGTTTGTTTTTTAAACAATAACAACAATATTTTGTTTCAAAAAACATTTATTTTAGGATTGTAGATACGTTTGCCTATTTTCTACATAGTTGCTGAGTTTATTAATGCAGTTGTCATACCTTAGAACTAAGTTTTGAAAATCATCTTCAAAGAAGTCTGCCGCCTGGTCGGACAGCTAAGAGTTCACGGCTACTTTCACTTCTCAACGGCGTGGCATGTTGTCAAAAGGTGTTTTGCTCCTCCACAATAACGCAAGGCCTCACACTTCTCGAACAACTCGGGATGTAATTGAATCTTTTGGCTGGGAGGTTTTGGACCATGCACCATACAGCCCCGACCCTGCTCCTCTAACGATTTGCACCTTTTCCGATACCACAAACACAGTCTTGGTGGGAAGTGCTTCAGTGACAATGAAGAAGTGAAAGCGTCCGTGAACTCTTGGCTGTCCGACCAGGCGGCAGACTTCTTTGAAGAGGATTTTCAAAACTTAGTTCTAAGGTATGACAACTGCATTAATAAACTCAGCAACTATGTAGAAAATAGGCAAACGTATCTACAATCCTAAAATAAATGTTTTTTGAAACAAAATATTGTTATTTTTTAAAAAACAAATGGACCTTATTTAAAAAACAGTCCTCGTAACTCAAAGAATGTTACTTATAACATGGAATACACAAATGAAGATTCTGAACCATTACCATTAACACACACACAATACATTTTAAAGAAATGGTAGAAATTGCACAACTTCGAAAGTCTCTGCAGTAAATTCAGTTCAGATTTTGATGCTCAGCATCTCTATTTTCATTTCGACAGAAAATTTAAATTGCTTATTTCAAAGATACTGCTGAAGAAAAACCTAGATTACTTTCATGTCCTTTATTTGCGTGAAACTCTCATCTAGCAAGCCGAAATTTGCAAGAAAAGCAAACGCCATATTAATTATCTATATCTTTTCCGAAAGATTTCCGTGTATTTATTTTTCCTGTATTGTTATTCATTTGTTTGAAATATGATTACACTCCCCCCCCCCTCCTATACGTTACCATTGTTCCAACTACAGAGTCTGGCACAGATTTTCTTCCTACTCTAACTGCTAGATTAGTGTCTTGAATACTTCGAAACAAAGGACAAAAGGCCAATGAAGTTGGTTCATTTGCACTGGAACTGATAATCTTTCTGAAATATTCCATGCTAGCGTCTTTCAGGCTTTTGCTTTTCATATTAATACTGGAGCCACTCATGGTAAAGGCCTTATCACACGTACACGTTTAGAGCAATTTTCCACCCAATTCCGAACAATTTCTACTAGTTGCCATAGCAACGACTCCAAACAACTTTTTCCCAGTGAGCTGAAAAAGTTGTTTGAAATTCCAGCCAATGGGGTTCTTCGGCGCTCTACGTCATAAACAAGATGGCGGTAAAGATAGTAGCTTCGGTTTCATCAAACGCATCAGAAATGGCGTCTAACATTTTAACGGCGTATAATATTTTAAACAGAATGGTGCTCCATTTCTGTTTACGCCCATCAACAAAAGTGCGAGCGAAATAAAAGAAATAATATTGGATGGTCGTTTTCGAAGCAGGAAAATCGGCGAGTAATATTTCAATGCGGAGAAAGACCGTGACTGATGTCAGAGCATGTCGTTTTGCTTGAGGTAACCTTTCATCTTCAGATTGGGCGAAAAGCTGAACGAAAAATGTACGTGTGATACGGCATTAAGCCTCCTGAACAGCGAAATGGCCAAGATGAAGTTCCAGGTATTGTATCCAATAACCATCTTCGTCTTGAAGCTTTCTTCTTTCGAAACACCAACGCTTACAGTGATGTAGAACATGCACACGAACATCCCATAAAACATGATGGCGCACATATATTCAAGGCGCTATCCGCCATTTCCACTTGCTCAGTAATCACGTTCAGCATTTCAGTTTCGGCTGTAAGAGACTTCCGATCAAAATCCCCAGACCTGAATCTTGTTTCCAAGTTTTTACCGTAGGTCTTTATGATGTTGCTGAGTGTTATGTAGGTGCTGTCGCAAACGAGAAGCATTGTTCCGCAAATGTTCGAACTAATACAGAAAGAAAAGATGATTGAAAAAAATACAACGGTGGCGCACAGATCGTAATTTGAATGCAGAGTGACGAAAGGAAATGCTTCAGATTCCCTGAAGTTGTCCCATTCCTGGTAGAAGAAGAAACTAGTCATGAAAGCGACAAATATCGCCAATGCAAAATAATGCATCAACAAGAGCCATTTGATGAAAGTGTTTCCAATGGGAATATTCGGATTCACAATGCGTGATAATTTAGTAACATTGTGGAGGGAAGTGTTGATTTGTTTTCTTTTTATAACTGTTATCATATTTATTGCAAATCCTCCAAAATTTCAAACATAAAGAGGCATTTGCACCAATGGAGCTTGATACAAAGTGCATGCTGATTAGAAAAATAGGAAAACTTTAATAATATTGATTAATATTGACTATCAGAAAGCCATTTTTTATAATTGAATCAATGCATTATTCATCTAGTATGTTACTATTGTTTTAATTGTCTTTCATTAAAAAGGTTATCCAAAACGCGTATATTTATGCTTTACAAGGTACCGATGAGTATTCAGTTGATAACGTTTGACGAGTTATCTAATTTGGTGAAAGTAAGGGAAAAAATACTTGTTATTTAAACACCATGCGTCAATGATAAATTTTTTTGCGCAGTATAAAACAATGAGATAGGTTTTAAAAACCTTTAATATAATCATTCTTTAAGAAAAGTTAGTGTCGATAAATACTGTCGCTGTGGTGGTCAAATAATTGAATTTAAAAAAAAATCGATTTAAAGCATTTAACAGAGTAAACGTTTTATATACCCATCACCATTCTAAAGATATTTTAAAAACCACTGATCTATTTAAAGTGCTCAGGCCTTTCCTTGATGAAATTAAGAAGGAATTACAATAATATTTTTTTTTCATGTAGACCTCTGGCATTATATCTTAAGGATTGATTTTTTAGTCTACTATGAATGTATTCTTGATAAATGTTTTTAACACCTTAATAGAAAACATATTTAGTAAATGAAAGATGACTTGAAACTGATAAATGTTCTGTAATATCCTGAACTTACGTGACAGGTGGGACTGAAATATAACAGCGTAAGTGGGGTGTAATTTCGTACATAAATACATATAAATTATTTTTAGCTGGGGCCGGAGACGGAAGAAAATAATAATTTAGAAGGAAAAAAAATGCTTAGTAAAAATTCTTAGATTACACAAATATAAAATCAAAAACCGAAGTTATTTTTGCTGTAGAAGTTTTTATAAAATCTAAAAATATAGTCTGTGCTAGAGCTCAAAGATTTTTTTTCTCCTGCAAATTTCCTCGTAGCATGCTAACAATTTTTCTATCCCTTGTTTTGTCTCAAAAATGCACTCTCCTTTGGAGTCTATATTTTCTAAAATTTGTAACCCTATTTCAATGAAACTGAGGCCTTGTGTCTAACTCCAAACACCATCTTTCGATCTTAGGATTGAACTGGGTCTAAATACTTCAGTTATTCAATGTCTTGCTGGTGCATTTCTATGAGCTCATCAATACTTCGCTCCTGATTGGGGGAATCCACCAGTTCGTAAACGTCATCACTATCCACTTCTAAATTTATTTGCCTGGCAAGATCCACAACTTTTTCAAATTTTGTAATATGTTTGAAAATTTGTGTGCTATGGGAGTTTAAAGAATCTGTCCCTTAATGTTAAATGTGTGTCAGACACCCCCATTTAACTAATACTTTTTAAAGCTTCTTGCACCAAACAACAGATATTTGTTCTAATTTTAAAAATTGAAAATAAAAACAATATTGAGAAAAACATTAGTATTATATATAAAATGAAGTTAAGACAGAATGCAAATTGTAATACATTAGATTTTAATAAAATCCTTAAATGCAAAATTTCTTGCATTTATCTCCAATACTTTATAACAGGGGTGGGAAAATAGCGGCCACTAAAGAGTTTTTTTGTGGCCCACCAAGACAGACAGAAAACCAAATATAGAGATAACGTTCTTTATATTTGGATCAACATATACTTGTGTGAGAGAGAAAAGTTTTTCTTGCATGAAAATCAACAAGAGTAAATAATAGATGCAAGTTGGCTGACATTAACTAGCAGGCTATGATGACAATTTAAGCAAGCAACCTCTTTCCCGATTTCAAAAAGATTGTAATAAAAAGTGTGCAAGTCACATTAAACTGGTTCTAAAATGAAACATGCTTGCTGCCATAGATATGAAATTAGCACAATAAGTAAATTTAATGCAGCTGCCACTATATTATTGATTTTTATGGCACAGTTTACACTTTTTCTGAAATGCAAAACTAATAAATGCAACCATTTTAAAAAGAGAGATGCGGCCTTTCGGTAAACTCCACCTCCACAATGTGGCCCTAGATGCCAAAATAATTGCCCTCCTCCCCCCATTTCGGCTTAGGAAATATTCTATTTTGAAACAATGATCGGACAAATCGGGAAGATTTGAAAGGTCGTACTCAAAATCACAAAAAGCTTTTGTCATCACGCACTGTTAAAAAGAAGAAAAATCAAAAGTTATTTTGTATACAGCACTTTCATAGTATTTCCCCAATATGTCTGTAATAAATGAAAGGAATTTAAAAAAAATTGAAACTGAAGTTATTTAGATTATATATCCACTACTGAATAAAAATACTCTACAAAATAAAAATTGGATTTCAAACACAATTAAAAAATCCTCTTTTGGAAGTTAATCAAGAGTATGATGTAATTAACATTATCACGTCATAATTTGGTTTCATTGGAAATATTAATATTGATACCAATTTTGTACAAATACGATCACACAAAACTGTTAAGGAGATCTCTTTTTTCTTACGACTGTGTGTTTGAATTGTCATTCAAGACCAGAAAACGTATCACGAGGAATGTTTCCATGTTAATTATTTGTATTTAAATAACAGTTGTACATACATTTATGTAACTTAACTCAGTGGCGCAACAGCCCATGAAGGCCAAGACCTACTGTGCCCTTATCAATATACGTGACCTTGGGCCCTGAGATGCATGAGAAGATGTTCCGATCAGGTGGTCAATCTGACGTGAAACTAGCTTATCGCTTGGTACTCACTTATCGACCAAATGAAGGGATGAAAGGCTAAATCGATCCTGCTCAGCCCGAGGTTTGAACCTCGGATCTGTGGTGTGAAAGCGCGATGAACTACCACTCAGACACTGGTACATCTATATATACATACATATTATTGTGCAGATAGAAGTTTATGGATTTTTTGTTATCAGTCCCAAGACATACCGAAGTGAACAACTAAAGTAGAATAACTCATTTTCAGGAAGCGACCGCTATTTCCGGTCTGCGCGGAAGTAATGGTTTCCTAGGGAAGCGGCATCGTTCTTTAGCGTCCGTAAGATAACGATGGATGACGTCACAGTAAAGACGGCTGTCTTTTAACGTTGACCGAGTGGTTTCCTACAAAACGAATGCTCTTACGTCCGTAACTGTAAACAATCAACTTTTTGTAAACAAATTACAGACTGCTGAGTCGATGTTGAAATGAACTCGATGTTGCATTGCTAATTTATTTGGAAAATGAGCAATCATCGGAAGAAGAAAGCAATCACAACTAATTATTGAACTGTATATATTTGACATATTTTTTATATATTGTAATTTTATTATTTATGTTCTTTTTTATATCAATAAATGAAATCAAAGAGTTTTGATTATTTTATAGCATTAGTTCATTGAAATTAAGAATTACAAAAACCATTATATTATTTCTAAGTAATTCCAAGGATTAATTTTCACTTAATATTCTTTTTCTCAAAAGTAAACATTTTGAAAATTTAAAAGACTCTTTAAGCTTTCCCAAAACATTAGCCAAATCCCGTTATAACATATTATACTAATACCAATAATGTTTTTGTACTGAATTGTGTAAAAAGGTAATTGACTTCAAATACTTTATAATGCACAAAGAGACAATATGCTTCAAAGAAACATTATGTACAGGTGCAAAGAAAATACAACTAATCATGACATGATTTCATTATTTTATCCATATATTTCTTTTTTTCCACAGTTTAAAGTAATTTTTAATTAGCATATATTTAAACACTGAACAAAAAAAAATACAAATGAAAAATTTACAATTTTGATAAGTGTGTATTATTTAACTAAAATATAGGTTACTTCAAAATTGACAATAAAATAAGAGATTTTAAATAACAAAGTCTAGTTTTTAATAAGATACACCTATTAGTATATAAATTTACAAGCAAACTGAATTCTAATTTTCTGTCATATAAATTTCTGAAATATTGGCTGCTTCTTGATGTCTAATGTTAAATAAAACATCGTTATTTCTCACGAAATCTATTAAAATTTCATCCTCTTCAGGAGTCTATAAAATATTCGAACTCATTTCTATGTTGAAAACAGCCACCGCTATCGTAAAAAAACGTTCAACGAACTGTTGCTACCCGCTATGACGATCGCAACGAACGTGCCAGAGCCGCTATTTCACGTTTCGCTCCCCTCCACCGCTCTCTAGGAAACCACACCAATCTATTTACACTGGCAACGTTTTAGTGACGTCATCCACCGTATTGTTACGGACGCTGAAGAGCGGCGCGCTTTCCTAGGAAACCATAGCTTTACCTTCCTCTGCTTCACTGAACAATCCGCTTACGTCGTTGATCATGACGTCATAAACTTCTCCAGTAATTTCGAAAAGCATCCATACGGTCGCCAAAAATGATGGTAACTTGGCAGTATCGCCACTATTACGCCAAGTTACCATTAAAACGTCAAAATAATGTAAAGGACGGCGTTGCTTGCGAATAGTACAGTTTTTATGATAAACTAAATGTGCAGTAAAAAAATAACCCCTTAATTTATTAAAAATGCAGATTAAAATTTTTAACACTATTTTTAGATAAAATTAAGCACTAGTTACCTGAAATTCGTAACAATGTATATTTTATATAGAGAGAGAGAAAGTGAAAGGCAATTCACTCACTTCTCACGAGATCTCGGAAACTATAATACTTACAAAACTTTAAATTTGGCAGACGTTTCTTTTGTTGAGTAGAGAACCGTTAAAAACTGTTTTTGTGAATTTTGACTCCCAAAAGGGGGTTCCGGGGGCGTTACAGACAAAAATTCCTGTTTTTAAATTTTTAGACAGCAGACTTAAAATATGGTTGGCTTGTTTTTTTCTCTGAAGTAGATAAGATGTAGATCCGATAAGAGTGAATTTTGCTGAAACTGACTATAACTCTCACTCTCACCTACACAGTACTGAGGGCTCTACCTCTTCAAATACAAGCTCAGCATAATGAAAATCTCGCAGATGAACTCCAAAGTGGCGTTTATTAAATAAACTATTTCTATTGATTTCTGCACTGAAATATTTTGGCGTGATGTTTATGCTTAAACGTCTGGGTGTCAACTTAGTTTTCACCCTCGTCACCTTACCGTAGCTAATAGTGTCCAGGTCCGTCTCCAGTAGCACTCGAGTAGAAAAAAATCAAGGACTTTGGAGGTTGGGGGGCGGACCCGAGGACTCCCCCCTAAGCCCTTAATTTTTTTCTCGATTGATTATAATCCTGTGTATATAGTACGTAAAATTTAATTTACTATTTGTTATTAATAATTAATTTTATTAATTAATGCTTATTATTCATTCTATAACTATTTTTTTTACTGTTTTTGTTCCTGAAAATTGACAAAATCAAAAGAACATGTTGAGCGGTGTATAGGAGCATGATACGATAGTTTCATAGGATATTTCGGGGTAGTGGTAATCTAGTGATCAATGTCATGGACTGGCATGTCATGAGTTCAAATCTGGTACCTTTGTAGACCCGCTGTGTAGAAGGGGGCCAATGGACAGTAAATCCGACAAGGCTCAAACGTCCTCCCATTGATATGGTAGTTAGGAGCTTAGATGTCGTCCTCGTCACTAGATCAAAGCTACGAGATCCATCGCCAATAGCCCTCCTGCAGCTTTATCATGCATTATTATAACTCTTACTCTCTCTCTCTCTCTCTCTCTCATTGAACATTTTATAATATGACTACTAGCCGTTACTCACCCACGTTGCTGGGTATTTCATAATTTTGTATGAATATATACTGTTTATGTATGCATTAATGATTGATATCTAAGCCCTAGCATTAAGCGTTCGATTGTATTAAGAAAACATTATAACTCTCAAACATTTAGAAAAAAGGACAGGATTTCTAAAAATTAATTTCAAAAATTGAAGTAAAATTATCTTTTACGCCCCCTTCCCCTAAATTGTATTTATGCAAATCCCATTTTTAGTTCATTGACTAACCAGAGAGCAGCCTCTAAGCTCTCATCCATGCCAAAAACTCTTCCACGCCATCAAGAAGATAAATCTTAGGCACGCCTCCCGGATTTCTTCGTCTCAACCAATGACCATCATTCCTCTCAACAGAATGAGAAAACTCCACTTTCGCCGTCTGCCACATCAAAGTACACCACATATGGGATTGAGCACTGTTTTCACAGTCCAGATACCCACCGAATAACACCCATTCAACGCGCATTTTTAGTGGATCTCTACTCAACAAAATAAACATACTTATCAAATTTCAAGACAAAATTTAATAGTTAAAAAATGGAATTTTTTTGTGAATTATTATTTTATAATATATTGTTCATAATGAATCAGTTTTGTAGTACTTATAATTTATTTAGACGTATCCAAAAATATGTTTTTAGCTTGGTTTTTAGTTTCACAAAAATTTCTCAATATTCAGATATTTTTATTCATCATGATTCGATACTTTATCAATATGTATAGTGAAAACAGTACCGTTTGTATTAATTTCAGTAGTTTTATCACAATATACAGTAATAAATACTACTTTTTTGTAAAAAAAAATTCAATGTGTGTGTTTTCTTAATAATAAAAATAATGTTCTTCACCAAGAATGTTTCTTTTTTTTTCTATAAGTACCTGTGTCTGTGAAAACTTTCGATCGACTTTAGAAGGTCTAATGGCTTTAGTTTATTTGATGACTCTTTTGAGGGTTTCCTGCCCCAGTTTGCGTCATCCAA
Organism: Trichonephila clavata; assembly: GCA_019973975.1. Lineage (NCBI taxonomy): Eukaryota > Metazoa > Arthropoda > Arachnida > Araneae > Nephilidae > Trichonephila > Trichonephila clavata. Next base: position 102,137 of record BMAO01007695.1, on the reverse strand, counting down.
CTTTCAAAAATGTACGTCTAATAATCACAAAACGGGAATTCTTGTTCATAACACCAACTTGGGAGTTAATTTCCATATAAGCCATTTTTAGCTGTTCTACTCAACAAAAGAAACATTTCTACGTAATTTAATATATGTACGTCGAAAACTTCAAAAAGGGAAATATTTGTCTGTAACTCCCCCCCCCCTCCCCATTGAGAGTCGTTTCAGCAAAATCCTTTCTATATAACATTATCATCGTACATAAATAAATTCTAAATAAACTTATACACTGTTTCAGCTGGTGCATGCGGAGACACATGAATTCCTCTTAAATTTGTCATATTTTTTATTTAGTTGTTTTACTTCGACCTTGCCCCAAAATACTCTAAACATCTTAAAATGTGAGAATATGTTGTGTTTTTCTCAAAAATTACAATTTAAATAGCCAACGGTCACTACTTTATACGAATGTACAATATACTCGTCAAAACACAAAATCCTACAACTTCTCCATGACGAGTATACTATTCAATCACAGTTAACTGGCTTAGCAATTTAAAGCACCGTATATTTAAAGTATCCGAACACGTTGAAAATGACCAAAATTAGTCAAGACAGATATTTCTGGTTTTTTATTTTATTGAATAGAGCTATCTTTTCACTTTACGAAACATACTTTGTTTTGTTTCTACACTACCTAGAGGCCAAGTTACAATCAATTTTATAAATTTAGAAAAACCGGAAGTGGGGGTTTTGATCTACCAGAAGTGGGGGGCATTTAAATTGCTCAAAATCTATCGTGGCGAGTCTAATAACTCAAAATATTACGAATGTACTTCTATAAAACTTTTTGAACCTGATATTTATGTTATTTTCTAGAGAATGTACTAAAATATTTCTTATTGTGTGAACTCCTTTTGAGTTATGGCTTGTTATTAAAAAAAAAGTATCATAACAAATTTAACATTTCTTATAATTTCTTATTTCTTATTTCTTTATCTCAGTCAGCTCTAAAATTTTCAAAATTTAATAAAAATATAAAATTTTAGTACATTTTCTAGATAAATGCATCTAATTTGTTTTAGTAATACTTTTACTAATATACGTTTATCACTTTTTTCTCTAACTGCTTTGAAGTTTTTCAAAAATATTGCTAAAATTTCACTTATAATTGTGATTTTTGTAAAATTCAGGTAATTTATTTTAAATTTTGATAGTTAAATATATATAGAGAGTAATATTTATTGGTATTGAGTCCTAAAAGAACATTTATAATGGTTTAGTATGCTATTTTGTTAAAAAGTACTCCGAACGTGTCCGGATACCTTACGCTAATTTTCCACTTCAGCATAACACTAAAATTGTAATTCATATCTTCATAGAACGCATTATTGCAATTTCAGATAAAGTCATGTCCTTTAAACCAACAGGCGTACGATCTAGCCTTTTTGCTTTGATGAATTTCGTGGGCCTCTATCTGACACATGCTAATCAGGTAGTATTTTTAACAACAACCTTTAAACCATCATCAGATTTCCTTTGAAAGAAATAAACAGCATGCAAATGGATTCTAAGTCAGCGGAAGGAACAGATAAAGAAATGTATAGTCGACAAATATTGAAGGATAAAAACATCCTAACGCACACGTATCGACATTTCTTCTAAGCATGTGATATAACCCTTTTAATCTCATTGCAGCAAACGTCTCGTTTTCATCATGGAGTCGAAAACCACGCTGATTAGCGTTTTACTTCTAGTATTTGTTTCAGTGTGTTTGGCTAAAAATCCAAAGGATATTTGCCCACCGAGTGACCTTATACAACCCTGTTATTGCGAGAAAAGTTGTGTTAACTGTCATGTCAGTCTGAAGTGCGATGAGGTTCTCAATCAAGATGTTTTGACTGATGTCGTAAGAAAATCCAACGACTACCAATACGGAACATTTGAACTCAAAGATTCAAGTGTGCAATATGTGCCGGCTTCCCTTTTTTCCATACAAAAAATCGAGAGTTTATACATCTTTACGTCCTCTATGGTATCCTGGTTCGACATGGCGCCTCAAGTAGATTACGATCTTGATGTTTTGCATTTGAATGGGGTTAGAATGACTCGCAAAGTTCAGTTTGACTTGTTCTCTGGCATGAAAAGTCTCAAACGATTATCCATCATGCACACCACTGTACGGCGTTTAGATGATAATTTCATAAATAACATACCGAAGAACTTGAAACAACTTGTTGTCTACAACTGTTCTCTGTCTAGACTAAATGATAATGTTCTCACACTGTTTACACAGCTTGAGAGTGTAGAATTAGACTATGGAAAGATAAAAGAGGTGAAGAGAAGTATGTTTCCGGCAAGACCTAGTCATTTGAAGTTAATTTCCTTCAGGTAAGAAAATTTCAACTCTTTCTTCCTCCCTGCTGTGTTATTTAGCAAGTTATCTATATAATATAGAAGTGACTCACTCACTCATTGCTATACCTCCGCAACTATTAAACCTACAGACTTGAAATTTGGCAGACATGTTCCTTTTATTCAGTAGAGATCCGCTAAGAAAGGGTTTTAAGGGAATCGACTCCCAATAGAGGAGGGTCATTAGGGCGAAAATTCCCGTTTTTGATTAGACATTCAAATGCTAAATTTGGAAGGGGAATGTTCCTTTGTTGATTCGAAATAACTAAGAACGGGTTTTGTGGAAATCAGTTCCCAAGCAGCTGGGGTGGTATAGACTAGAATTCTCGTTTTTGAATTATTAGACGTATATTCTTGAAATCTCTGAAAGACGGATTTATTTTAGTTGAGTATTAATCTGCAACGAACGGGTTTCATGAAAGGAAAGTAGACTTCCATGGATAGCGGTTCGTATCAGATTAAAGAGAATTCCCATTTTTGGACTATGAGATCTACAGACTCGATAAATGGCAAACTTGTTTCTTGTGCTGAGTAGATATCCGCTAAAAGAGAATTTTTTAATGGAATCTGCCAAGAGGGTTGCGGTGGGAGGGGAGTTATAGGTTTTAAAAAATACTCGTTTTTGAAATGTTAGACCTACAAATCTCGAATTTGGGAAATATATTTCTTCTGTTGAATAGAAATCCATCAAGAACGGTTTTTGCGGAATCCCAAGGAGGTCTTCAAAAGGTTTATGAGGGGGGGGGAGTGGTATAGATAAAAAAATGCCTTTCTTAAATGATTACACCTACCGATTGGAAATTCCTCATTTTTTTTTTTAGTAGAAGTTCGCTACGAGCGGGTTTTGTGGAAATCGGCACCCAAAGGGTGGAGTTATTGGGGCCGTGAAAGATAATTATACTTCCTCCTTAGAAATTCAAGTCCTGTCTTTTTTAAATCAAGAGACAAGGGCTATAAAATGAAGGGTTAATAATAGGACTTGGTTAACAATAACCTAATAAGGAATGTATAGTTTTACAATGCTGTGAAACACCAACCCAAGAGGGCGGATTACGCGAATAGCCCTTTATAAATTAACTTACAACATACTCTTGGGAATAAACGCAAATGACTTAATTGTAATCTGTAACTATCAAATTCTCGGATCGAGTAAAGCCCATTTATACTGCAAATTCTTTGCACAGTGCTAAATTTGCTGATGAAATATTCCAGCAAAATTCTTTTTTAAAAACCCTAAGAATGTATTTAGCAGTTTCCCGCACATCCTGAATTATATTATTATTACTAGGACGCCCCCCCCTCAACAATTATTACTACCTAACGGCAAACCAACCCCGGTTTTACGACTTTTCATACTCATTGCTCAAATTGTAAAACTAATTTACATGTGTAACCACCCTTTTCTTAGACTTCTCTCTTATTAACAGTAGAAAGACTTTACGCCCTCTAGCGGGTTGAACAATCTTCAGTGATGGCCAAGCTTCCGAACTGTAAGGACGTACGAGCATGCGCTCCGATCCCTTTCAATTGTAATCTTTATGTTTGTTCTCTAATTATGTATATTATGTTTGTTTTGTCCAATAAAAGTGTTTTAATTAACTAGTGGACTTAGTTAGGAACCCATTCCCCGCTTGTCCCTGCATTACATTGGGTCACACCCCTTATACATGTATTATGTGGCTCTACTTTTTCCCAAATATTGTAAAGCAGGGAAAAAAATAAATTTTAAGTCTTCATCTCCGCATTTAAATTTATACTTCAATTAAGCGCCTTTTCAAAAACAATGCTCCTTTTTTTTACATATGGAGCATATTTTTTGTAATTAACGTTTTATCTTCTTGTGTAATTGTCGTATCTTGTTAAAATAGTGTAAATAATTTATGTCTGGATATTTAATACGTGTTAATATTACTTTCTGTTGTATTTATGTAGGATATCCCATAGAACTTTTTCTTTTTGTAAAAGGTTAGATCATATCCCTTTGCAGAGGACGGCAATGTTAGTCAAAACAGCATTCCACAGCAACGCCATCTAGCGTGCTTATTAAAACGCTGACGCGATTTTCTCGTCAGAGGCCCACTAACCATCGACTAGAAAGCATCGATTTAGCGCGTCCGCGCTCTTTCGCCACAACTGGCAGTAAGTCACCAGCACATCACATAATGAGTTTTATTTAATTTCTAACGTCCTCCTTAAAAGGAACTATCTATCCTTCCTTTATTAATGTTTCTATATTAATGTCTGCCTATAAATGCTCCTATATTTTTAAATGCCTACATGTGTGTCTTAATTTCTATTTTGTAAATATTCCCCATGTAAATACTTTCCTATAACTTGTAATAAATTATTTAGTTTCTTTAAACTATTTTATCTATTCTATTTTTCAAAGTTAACCCATACATCGTAAAAACACCTAGACACCCCGCCAAATAAAAACCCCGTTATCTGAAGAATCTAACTTTTTTCGGAAGATTTCGGTTAGATTCCCACATTTATTTTGTGATAAAAATTGTAATATTTGCAAGCAACTTCGTCCCTTACATTATAATGATGCTTCAATAGAAACTTGGCCATTTATTAGCGCTACAGTCAAGTCGGCATCATTTTTGGCGATAATATGGATTCTTCAGGAAATTACTGAACGTAAGCAATTATTTATCTATGGCGAAAGCGGATTTTTCGAGTAAATCCTGGAAGGTAAGGGGACCTCTAGGCAAATTGTTCTTGGCGCTCCTCTACAGTTTAATTCAATTTTTTACGATCCAATCTTACTTTGTAAAAATAAATTTTTGCAACAGCACAAAAAAACTTTTTATATATAGAGAGAGAGATTTGTAATAAATTTAATTGAATAATCGTCTTATAAATTTTTTTTCAGCCGCCAGAAAATTGAAAGCTTACCTGGAGATCTTTTCAGCAACATGCCAGCGTTGAAAGAACTAAAATTAGTAGGCAATCTTATTGGAGAGATGAGTAAAGATACCTTCGCATCCATTGTACCAAGACTGACAAGCTTTAAAATTCACGGTAAATGTTTACAAAATTATTGCCATTTTTGTCTAGATAGATTTACCAACTCTTTCTTCCTAATTTGATTTCCTACATAACTTGTTTAGAGCCAAACTATTTATAATATTGCAGAGTGAGTGAGAGAGTGAACATTAACGTCCCACTGTTCAGCTACACGAGGGGTTTTGGGGATGGTCCACGTAATTTTGAACCATGGTCAAGTGACGCGGACGATACCTGAGCTGGCACCCCCTCTCCTAACTACCACACCAACGGGAGGACGTTTGAGCTCTCGACAGATTTAACGCGTGCATCGCTCCCCTACACAGCGGGTCTTCAGTGGTACTGGGATCGAACTCATTACACGCTAGCCGTGATCCGATGCCTAGACCACTTGGCTACCGCGGCCACACTGGTTGTATTCCAGAAGTCCTTCCTGAACTTCCAGGAAGAAGCTTCCTGAAGTCGTTTTGACAGAAATGGGTGGGTTTCTCGAAAGCACCCGTCTATGCATTCCTATCCTTTACAATTATCTGCACATGTTTTGAACTGAAACCTGTTGGGAAGAGCGTATTTGACGATTTGTGTCTGTCGCCCAAAGCCCTCGTGTAGCTTAATAGTGCGATGTTAATATTCACTCACTCACTTGATGATTTGTGTCAGTTGGAACCCAATAGACTCCCTGTTTTGCTATACACTTCTTCGGAGGTGACGTCTATCACGCTCTTTAAAAACTGTGTTCGAATCGCAGTTACGTCTTTTGTGAGAAAGACTGTGAATTTTGATTCCAACTTTTGAAAACCTTTGATATGGCTACTTTTGAGAACCCATTGAGATTGATGTCTTCGAAATTGAGGCCTCTGCTAAACGGACACTGCCATTTCTCCCATTTTACTTCATTCATCGTGAAAACCATTATTACACCTTACTTATATGTTAGCATTCTAACCACAAGTAACTCACGTCACAAGAAAAAAAAATTTGCATACTTCATCCCTAGCATGCATTCAAATACAAATCTTAAAAGTTTCTAATTAATTGACCAGCATGTGTATTCTATACTTTTCGTATTATGCACCTAGTCATGCCATACCTTCTGACTCAAAAAGGTGAGATCACCTGCTGTGATTCGATTGCAGCAGACGGTTTTAAATGTTATCATTAGAGAACGTCAGCAATATTTTTCAAAAAAAATTTTAATCTTTCACGCATCTTATTCTAAATTTGTCAGAGCTTCACCGCAGTTAAATGAACGTCGAACAGAAGGGAGCAGCAGTTATTTTTCTGCATGAAAAAAGAAGAGCTTATCGGAGATATTTAAGTTTCTTAAACATTTAGACATCAAAAGATTTTTCATTTATCGAACGAATAAGAGACGAATAAGAACGAATAATTCTGAGACCAACAGCGGTGCAGATCTTATTAAATAGAGTCGCCCGTTCTCAATCAGAACACCAGCTTTTGTCAAAGCAATCAGGAAGAGAATTTGTCCAGAGAAAATACAAGATATTAAATAATTTGATAGTACTAGACTTATATTAATTGTTGCCATGTTTATTTTCAGGTAATCCTATCAAATGTGGATGCAGTATTCACTGGATTACTTCTATTGACAGGAGTAAGTGGCGAGGTCCTTGGTTTACAGGTGAATGCAAAAGTCCGAAAGAGCTCGCACGAAAAGAATTAAAAGATTTAAACAATTCACACTTCCAACATTGTAAAGAATAAAACAAAGATTCTGTCTGGAAATCTCTAAAAATAATTCATTGGATTTTCCAAGTCAGAGCTTGTGTAGCTTACATTATTTCTAAATATTTTATACTGTCCTTAATAAAATTCAAAATTTGTCGTTTTCGTCCCTTTCGATTTTGTTGCAAATTACGAAGAACCAATAAAGAAATGAATTTTCAAAATCAATTGTTAGTCTTAACTTCAGATTCAGAATATTTCAAAGTGTTTTATAACTGAAAAATGTCATAAAGCACTAAAAGAACACACACACAACGGACCCATGAATTAATTATTTAACACTCTAAGCATAGAAAATTGAACTGCTAATTTATCATAAGTTTGGCTGATTGCCTAGAGAGGAGAGCGCCATCTGGCGACATTACATAGGAAGTAAACTACAAATGATGGACGTAATAATAACTAAAACAACATTTTTGCTTTTCATTAAAAATTTTGGGAATTCTCAATATCCTAAATATTAATATTGTTTTAGGTAGAAATGTAAACTCGTGAACGTTAAATAAATGTGTAGGGAAAAAAACAGTACCGTAAAATCTGGCGTATTACGCACACTTTAACAAAAAATAAGATTGAAATTTAAGGGTGAGCTTTATACGCCGGATATAAAAATGAGAGCTTTAAAAATAAAAATAAAAAGACATGGGTATAAAAAAATATTTTTCTACATATATCGAAATACTATTTATTTAAAAGAAATGGCATTCCTTATATGAACTTAAAGGGTTGTAATTATAGAAATATACTATTTTTTCCTAAAGCTTGGAATAGTACCTCGAATAAATGACTTCAAAATAAGAATATTGTATGCGTACATTTCAGGTGCCTTCGTAAGAAAGGGGGTGCGCATTATACGACGAATATACCTAAAAATTAAAAAATGCAGCTGGAAAGAATAGGGGCGCTTTATATGGCGGTGCGCGTAGCACCGGATTTTACGGTAAGTAAATAAAAACTCGGAAAAACTAGAAAACTTCAGCATCTTTGAACTAAAAAAAAAACTTTAAATGCGTTTTCTATTATTATAAGGTTATTATATAGGTTATTCTGCGTTATATTCAGTGTCTCTTAAAAAAATGTTCGTACACACACTTACCATTTCCTATAAAATTTAATATTTTCGACTAATAAAAATTAATATATCAGAATTATAATTTTTTTAATAATATCTACAACTTATTCTTGTTGGAATAACATAGTCAATTTTTAAAATATTGTATAACTAATATTTTGAAAAAGTAATAATCAAAAAGCTACTAAAAACTACGCCACAAAAATTTTCGTACACATAAAAAACTCAACATAATTTTAGGTACACAGAAGAACGTCAATTATCCGAATCAAATGGGACCGGACACCATTCGGATACGCGATTGTTCGGATAACTGAAAAACGAATGCGATTTATGCAGTATATGAAACCGGACACTATACGAATATTGAAAATCATCACATGCGGGAAACGTGCTTGAAGTAAAAGCAAAATAGGGGTGCAAAATGTCGCAATTTCTTTATTGTGAAAAATAATCACTTATTTTTCGCTGTACCATTGTACACCTTCATTTTTTTCGCTGCAAGGTCTCTGATTCTCTTGAGCAACAGTAGCTGAATAGGATATCACTCTGTTGTTCGTACCACTCCATAGCTGTCTCCAACGCAGAAACGCGTCAGCATTTGTGATGGATGGTTCAACATTTCAAGTTTTGTCTCTATGTTAGAGACGTTGCGCTTCCGTTTTGAATTTGAAGCCATAGCAATTCACAACTCAACAAAAGAGCACATATACACCCCCTCACTTCGAAACAAACTGACCTAATATTTCCGCGCAGATGTTTACCAAATCGCACAATTGATATTCCCCAAATATCACTCACCTTAGGTTTTCCCGTCACTTTTCGCCTCACGCGAAACAACTGTTGAGCCTTGCACTGTTCGAAAACGTATTCGGACTTTAATCCGGATATTTGAAGCTCCGGATAGTAAACGTTCGGATAAAAGACGTTATACTGTACTTCTTTCTTAATTTAGTACTAAGTAGGATATTTCTTAGGATCCACAACAACTTTTAAACGTCTTGGTTTTGACTTTATCATCTTTTTGTAATTTCTGCATCTATGTTCCTCCATTTTTTTCTAGGATTATTGTTTTTACTTCATATTTTGTTTTCATGTGTCATGTCTTCTTACTTTAACTTCAAATTCAAATATGCCCTACTGGGCTAAATCAGGTGATTGAGGCGATGTTTTCAGAATTCGAGGACTGTGATAGAGACACCAAAGGTGTACGTTGAGAGCAATGCGCTTGGGGTCATTATTTTTTTTTTAAAGTTTTCCGTACCTAAATTTTTGGTGGATAGTTTCAAATTGTTTTTTAAAATATTTAAATGTAGCTCTTGATTCCCAATCCCAATACCAAATTAGCTAATCCTGAAGCCGATTTACAGCCCCACGCAAAAACAATTCCGCGTCTATGGTTCATCGTTCCAGCTAAATTCTTGTGATTAAGTTTCAGCAAATTCAACATTGACTGCATATTGGTTGGGATGACAGCAAATTAAAAATGTTTGGTTACGAAATGCGTATTGGTAAAGAAACGAGGAAATTAATTTTTTCTTTATTTTTTTTATTTTTAAGATTTTTTTATTTTTAAGATTAAGGAAACATGTCCTTCATTTCCGTGAGAATTCGCATCTAGCATTTTAATATTATCTAAAGCAATTTGAAAAACAAGCCAAAATTTACAAAAATAGTAAACATCATATTAATGCTCTGTATTTTTTTCTAAAGATTTCAGTGCATTTTTCTTCTCCTCTACTTCTACTCATTTGTTTGAAAGATGATAACACCGTATGTCACCATTGTTCCAGCTACAGTCAGATATAGACTTCTTTCAATGACAAATATTCTTCCACCTGTAACTACTAGATTAGTATCTTGAATACTTCCAAACAAAAGAGAAAAAGCCAATAAAGTTGGTTCATCTGCGCAGGAACTGATAATACTTCTGAAGCATTCCACACTAACGTCTTTCAGGTGTTCGCTTTCAGTATTAACACTGGAACCACTCATGGTAAGCCTCCTGAACAGCGAAATGGCCAAGATGAAGTTCCAGGCAATGTATCCAATGACCATCTTCGTCTTGAAGCTTTCTTCTTTCGAAAAACCAATGCTTACAGTGATGTAGAACATGCACACGAACATCCCATACAACATGATGGCGCACATATTCAAGGCGCTATCCGCCATTTCCACTTGCTCAGTAATTATGTTCAGCATTTCAGTTTCGGCTGTAAGAGACTTCCGATCAAAATCCCCAGACCTGAATCTTGTTTTCAAGTTTTTACCGTAGGCCTTTATGATGTTGCTGAGTGTTATGTAGGTGCTGTCGCAAACGAGAAGCATTGTTCCACAAATATTCGAACTAATACAGAAAGAAAAGATGATTGAAAAAAATACAACGGTGGCGCACAGATCGTAATTTGAATGCAGAGTGACGAAAGGAAATGCTTCAGATTCCCTGAAGTTGTCCCATTCCTGGTAGAAGAAGAAACTAGTCATGAAAGCGACAAATATCGCCAATGCAAAATAATGCATCAACAAGAGCCATTTGATGAAAGTATTTCCAATGGGAATATTCGGATTCACAATGCGTGATAATTTAGTAACATTATGGAGAGAAGTGTTGATTTGTTTTCTTTTTATAACTGTTATCATATTTATTGCAAAACCTCCAAAAATACAAGCGTGAAGAGCCATTTGCACCAATGGAGATAGTATTATCTTAGAAACAGAGTGCATGCTGATTAGGAATGCTAAAACTTTAATAACATTGATGAAAATTATCCACATTTTCTGAGAACGTTTAAAAATTAGCCTTCCGCTTACGTAATTCACAGAAATTGGTAATCCGACTATCAAAGCCATTTTGATGATTGTGTCAAAAGCGTTCATTTTATATGCCATTTTTAAATGCATTGTTTATCCAATTTATTACTATTTTTTTAATTATCTTTCATTAAAACGGTTATCAAAAAACTTATATTTGTGCGTTTAAAAATAATGATGAGTATTCATTAGATAACATTTTTGACGTTATCTGATTTGGTGAAAGTAAGGGTTATTTGTGTAGTAAAAATATCTTGTTATTGAAACACTATAGCTTAAATGATTTTAAAAAAATTAAGTTTTTTTTTGGAAAACTCTGAAACAATAAGATAGGTTTAAAAACTTTTAAGATAATCATTCTTTACGAAAAGGAAAGTGTCAGTGAATACAGTCACTCTGGCGTTCAAGTGAATTTTTAAAAAAATCGATTAAAACCTTTTAAGAAGAATAAACGTTTTATGCGTCCATCACCATTCTAAACATATTTTAAAAATCACTTATCTGTTTAATGTACTTAGCCCCCCCCCCCTGATAAGACCAAGAAGGAATGAAACAACATATTTTTTTGTATAATGATTTGATTCATGCAGATTTTTTGCATTATATCTCAATAATGTTTTTCTTTTTTTTTTAAATATATATATATATTGATTTTTTAATGTTCTTCCAAAATGCTTGATAATAAAAGTTTTTAACACTTGAAAAAAATGTTTAATGAATAAAAGATGACTCGAAACAAATCAATCAATATTTTTTAAAAGGGATTAGATTGATCCATCTCCTTTACACAGGACTAATAAAGAACTCTTGGTTTTAAAATTCAACACAATTTTAATTTTGCGTAGAAAAATTTAAACAAGTGCTTTTTGTGAGGTGAACCTTTATTAGCGAGAAACAGTACAGTAACTGAACATTCCTCACAGATTGTATTAAACAAACATGTTGCTATCGCGCAAAAGATAAATACAGTCGATGGCGTTGGTAAAAGGCATGATAATAATAAAACTAATTATTTTATCAAAATACATATTAAACAGAAATTTTAAATGATAATAAGAATTGGATAGAAATTAATTATAGTACATAAATGAGCATACAAAAAAAATCAATTAAAAAATTATAATCTAAATCATAAGAAGTATGATTCCATCCAAACAATTCGAATAGAATTTTATTTGTTCATTTCTACCATCAAGTCTTAAAATTTTAAAATCGAGATTTATTAAATTTCAGACCAATATAAAACTCTCATAAAGGCAAAGTAAATTAATTTTGCTGCATCACAGAGGGTAAAATGATACTTCCCAACCAGTTATAATTGAAAATGATAAAAATTCTTTGATGCAAGTTAGGTGAACGATGGTTGTTACAATTCATCATGAATTTTGCAAGAGAACGAGTCTTCCACTGCTTTAAATAGCTGTAAAAAATAAATTGTTGCACATTGGATGAATGAACTCAAGCAAGTTATAATAATGAAAGAGATAACTAGAGTCTTAGCAGTGGGATACGTAATGTAGAAAGAGAACAAAGTAGCTGCGATAAGAAATGCCAATACTTTATTCTCGAGCTCCATTAATGCCAGATGTCAAGGCAGTACATTTCCTGAAAGAAAATAAAAATCGAACATTTTAATGAGTAGGAAAAATCAACTTTCTATATCAATAGTTTTTAAACTTGAGTGTCTGCACTTCTAAAGATATGTAAACAATTTCCAAGTGGTACGTGAGTGACCCTGATAAATAATGATTACGATGCATAGCTTAAAAATCACTTTCAATATAAAATTATTCCTGAGCACAATATTACAAACATTTGCGTGAATTATTTTCTGCAAAAATTTGAAACAGGTACAGAGATTCATTTACGCAGGAACAGCAACTGAAATGGTATATCGTTACGTGGTTGATCATCTTATAAAAGCAGGAAAGCTCCGCGCAAATATCAGGCAGGGTCGTAATTTATTCTGGAGCCCTCCAGCAATTATAGTAGATTTTCTTCTTACAGAAAGCAAATCAGTGACACAGGTTCAAATCTTCAATATCACAAATTTTAACAAATACATAAAATAGCAATTCAAATTTGTAGTCCCAACTTTGTATAAGGGGAATGAAACGCACAATCACTGTCACATGTTTGACTTCATCTTGTATCGTCTTTAAAAAGGCTAGGAATGTCTAGTTTCGATATTGTTTTTCGTTGTACCCATTTCTTAATCTCCAATTATTCTTACAACGTACGATTATGTGGTATTTTAGATCTGTATATTTTACCGTCGACTAGTTTCTTCAAATTAAGAAACGTTGATAAATGCCATGATATACAGCCAATAATGGGAACTATTTCCTCGCACGTTTGAGCACAGTTATAATGATGGCAGCATTTGGCGACATTTTTTAAATTGGTAATGTTTTTTCGTTTGACGAAACTGGTCGATGGTATAATACAATAGTACCGTTTATTTTTACCTATTTACTACATAAAATTTGATAAATTCTTCTTAATAAAATCTTGCATCCTAATCAAATATCTTTTTCAACATAACGCTTTCTTTTATGATTCATAATAACCTTTATTACTGATTTCATTCTGAAATTATTACCTTTTTGTATAATCCTAGATTTTGCTTGTATAAAATAATTTTATATAGGTTATTTATGTTATGTAATAAAAGTTATTTGTTTCTTAATACGTTTGGTTTCTTGGGTGTGTCTTTTTTATATACTTACGTATTACGCTGTCGACCAATTCGTCAAGTGGAAAGACTCCCCTAAGCACCTCGATATGCAGCCAATACAGGAAAACTATCCCTATACATATGCAAAAAATAATCTTGTTAGTGTATACATTGACTATTTCGTATTGTAAAATATTTACTTCTATTTAAATTTCTTTTCTTTATTCCGAACTAATTTTTGATTGATTATTTAAATTGTACAATAATTGTAGATATTTTTTAAATTGAAAATTCTCTTCAACATTATTATCGTCTGCTTTAATTCAATAATTCATGCAACTCTAATTTATCTGATAACTTAATACATTTGCTGATATATAATCGTCTGTAGTTAAAGTTGTGTTGATTAAGTTGGCATCTTTTGTAATTATTCTAAATATGTTCGTTCAGATGGTGAAAAAAGAATTGTAATGTGCAATCGATGTTGTTTGAACTTAATATGCATTTCATTTTTGTATATTTTTGAAAAATTATCATTCATTTTGATATCTTTTTGGATATTTGAATGATTATAAAAGCAAAAGGCGCTTGTGGAATAAACTTTGTCTGTGGAAAATGGAATGACAGCATTTGGCTATGTTTAAGATTTGGCGAAATTCGTCTAAGGTATAATACGTAAGTACCCTTTTTCTTTTTCCGAATTAAAAATTCATTTTTAAATTGTAGTTATTATTACTCAGTGAAGTAAGAGTTACGTATTACAAATCAAATGCATGTTTAAAATCTTGGGTACTTACGTATTAACCTCACCACTGCAAAATTTGCGCCTCTCGATCCTCGCCATGATATAAAAACAAAGATTCATACATGTTTTATTTGAGGAAAAACTATTCTCGTGGCACAATTTTGGATGTGGTGATGCTAATACTTAAGTACCAAATCTTGTCGTGACCATGAAAGGTTTTAATACTCAATTTTAACCAAACTTATACCCTATATGTTTCTTATTTATTATACCGTCGACCAATTCGTCAAATGAAGAAATGTTACCAAATGCTGCGATGTGCAGCTAATAATGGAAAAGCTGTTTCCATGTATGAAATAACATCTTGTTTGTGCATGTGACGATAGCCTTTGGTGACGACTTTTTATTTAATTTTTTTGTTGTTGAGAACATTTACAAATTCCCGTGTACCACAAAGGGGCTTACAGAAGTAAGCATGAAGCACACCTCACAAAGGAAGACGGAATTTAAAGTCATGAAGGATTATAATATAAACATCCATGCCTTCTCCAGGATTCGAACCCAGGCTCTACGACACAGCGTCACCCTATACCGGATGGGCGGCTGGCGACGTCTTTTGATTTGACATAATTTTTCAATGGTATTATACGTACGTACCCATCATTTAGTATATAATAACGAAATTTTGCATCATTTGGAGATATTTTTATGACTTTTTAAAAAAAACATCGATGTGGGATTTTATTGATTTGCCATGAATTATTTATTCTGGCTTCAAAGCATAAATCAACTCCAATTGGTTGGAACCAATTTTAGTAGGTACCTTTTTTTTTTCGAAAACTTTGCGAATTACTGGCATATTAGCAAAAAGTTTAACATAGAAAAATGAGCTGTGGAAGCAATTTGGCATCATTTTTTTTCTCCGTCGCCCAAAGTGTTAAATTAACCGGGATTTTATCTTCCAATTAAGCAGACTAAGCTCTAAATTACTTTATAAATAAATCACAAGAAATACATAAACTATATTTTTTTATAATAATTTAAAACCAATTCAATTAATTGGTAAAGTCCTAGTTGAACCTCCTTCTTTTTTGGCGCCAAAAATGTTCGTCGAACGTCGCCAAAGGAAAAACTGATTTTTCAAAATGGTCAATTTGAACTAAAACCGAACCACGCAACTCAAAACTAGCGACTACAAAAAATTACGCCAAATTTTTGTAGCCAAATCAAGGGATTCAACTAGAAAATCTAACCAAATTAATCTTATTGATTAAGTTATTCAACAGTAGATTTTCCTTTTAAGAACTTTGAAAAGTTTAATGGGTACTTACGTATTATCACAACAATCACAAACTCTATTAACTCGCCAAGTTGTCAACCCCAATTTCCTATGTGTCGTACGCACTGAATTGGCATCCATGTGCTTCGTTTCATATAATGTCGCCAATAGATTACGATAATAAGTAAGTACCGTTTATAAGTATCTACCACCAAGCGGAAAAACCATGCAAATATTATCGATTTTGGTTTCCTGCTGTTTCTTAAGTTTATTTTCCTTTGTAGGAAAAGCGTATATACCTTGCGGATACTTAAGTATTATCGCAATCGTATTGTAACATTACATGAAACGAAGAACATTCAACATATTAAATCCGGGTAGCCAACTTGGCGAGTTAATAGAATGGCCGACCGATTGTTGCGATAGTACTAAGTACCCTGCGAAGAAATTTTTTTCGAAATTCACTTTATTCCGCATATTTTTCATATATTGAACTATCATGTTTGATTCATCTACTATCTCTATTTCATCATTGTGATGAACAGAGCCTAGGCCCTGAAAAAGTGCATGGTTTGTTTTCTTCGACCGAATAATTTTAAAAAATCCAGTTTAAAAAAAACTGTTTTTTTTATTATTTTTGAAAATTACTCGAAATTTAACTTAAATATTTCATAAATTTCCTATTTTTCGAAATAATCACGCGAAACTTTTTCTCCATATACTGAATTAAAAATTTTCTCTGTAGAACTGTAAAATTTTAAAAAATGTGTTTTTTATCTTGTAATCTTTCATGGGGGGGCTTTACTTGTATCCGATTTTTTTTCTTACTTTTTATCTTAAAAGTTAATTTAGTTTGTTATTAGTGTCGAAATTTTTTTTTTTGATAGCTCTTACG
This sequence comes from Trichonephila clavata, assembly GCA_019973975.1. Lineage (NCBI taxonomy): Eukaryota > Metazoa > Arthropoda > Arachnida > Araneae > Nephilidae > Trichonephila > Trichonephila clavata. The sequence continues at coordinate 85,503 of BMAO01007695.1, read as the reverse complement.
TTAAAACTTCAACCTTAAAAAATTTAAAATTTCGTGCATCCGCAAAGTATTTATTTAGTTCAGCATCACACACATAACTCTCTCCGTCTGGGAATTAATTATAATATAGTTTTTAAATCCCTTCTTCTGCTCTATTTCAACGACCAAATGAATGTTGTCAAATTTTTTCGGACTCTGGACAGCTATAACAACAACAAGATAGTTTTTAAATTATTAATATTTCTTTAAAAATGTACTCTCATGTTCAAAATTGTCACAAACATAAAATCTGTTAAAACTGATGCATTATTTACTGCGTTGCCACGAAATTTGGCACAGCGATATATTACAGTGTCAGAAAAAATTTAGCAACATAACAATATGGAAAAGATTTTAATTATGAATTAAGAAAAAAGCCATATAAATTATAAATCAGAGATAAAGCATTTACCTCGTGCAAAGTCTGTCTAATTTGGATTGTGACCACTGTAAACTGTTATACAAGCCTCAGAACAAGCTGCCATGCTGTCCACGAAGTTGTTAATTTGTGGCAATAAAGCCCATTTTTCCAAAAGCGGGACTTTTATTTCATGGAAGAGAAACTACGCTGAGAAATGGTTTTTTTCCTGGATCATCCCAAACATATTCAAAAGAATTGTGATCCGGAGATCTCGAAGGCCAATCCATACGGCGAATATCTGCTCTTTCATGAAATTTATCCACAATATGAGCTCAGTGTGGCTACGTATTATCGTCCAATAAAAATGTAGTCCGCACCCATAACACCCAGATAAACACTTAGGCTTCCAAGATCTCATCCCTACAGAACTGTGAGTAGTACCCCATCGAAAACGCACAGTTGTGTACGAATGCCCAACATTATGCCACCACATACAAGGATTCCTTTGCCACCAAATCTGTCGATTTTTGTTATGTAGGAAGGATGAAAGCGAGTTCCCTTTTCTCTCCAGGTGAAGACTCGACGAGAATCACTTTGTCTGGTACATTTCGACTCATCTCTGAAAAGAACACACCCCCATTCTTGTGGTATCTATAACTGATGTTTTCAGCTCCACAATATCCTGTCTTTCCTGCTGGATGCAGTCAAAGAGACGCACCAGACTGGAGGCCGGGTGTAAAAGTCAGTTTAAGCATGGCAGTTGTTGACTATTTGCCTGGAAATTATTTTTCCAGACCCAGAAACTAAGTCACGAGCAAGCTAAGGAGCCATTGTCCGCCTGTGTCGTCATGCGCTAAATGCCAAGTAACGATCCTGTAAAAATATCAATACTCTGTGGCGACCTTAGTCGACCTTTATGGTGACAGTACAACTTGTTTGGAGTTGATTCCATAACCAGCAGACCACTTTCGGGCCACTTGTAACCATTAAGCCACCTCCGCTTGCGAATGGACAGCTTCAAGCCTGCCAACGGCTCTCCACGTCTTATCTAAGCGATTATGAGAAGTCATTCTCAGTGCAAAGAGACTAACTTGTTTGTTTTAATGCAATATTCACAAAATTGGAAGGAAAACTCCCAAATGCTTGAACAGTCTCAATCCAGTAGTTCTGCAAAAACTAACGCTAAACAACACCTTTTCCTAAACTGAAGGTTGATGTTGTACTAGACGTTCTATATATAAAATACGAATTCTATCAATTTTACTGGAGACATTTTAAATTTATTACGAAAAATATGTTTGTGACCTTAATTTGGACATGAGTATAAAATACCAATAAGATTTTATGTAAAGGACAGTTTACAAAATAAAAAAAATTGAGTCAGTTATTAACTAGATTCATATTTTAAAGAATAATTATATTCACGTCTAACTTTAATGGACTTCTACCGATAAAAAATATATTTATTACTTGCCTGTGCCTTTGCACTCAACTGAAATAAGCCCAAAGCTCAGATAGATATTAAATGCAATCAATAAAAAGAAATTTTAAAAAGCTATATATATAATATATATATATATATATATATATATATATATATATGTGTGTGTGTTTTCTCTGTTACTCAAATGCTCTTAAATTCTATATTCTGCAATAAATTAGCATAGATCAGACAAAAAGAAACCGTATTCTTTTTAAACCTTAATTATTATTATTTTTTATCAAAAGGTTTTGAAGTTTCTGGAAACTATCTATGACATAAAAAAATGAATTTACTACTAGAAGACTTTGTCAGTTTCTAAAAATAAACGGAAAAATGCAATACTAGATACATGTAAATTATTTTTACAAAAATATTAACAAGAAATTTTAATAACAAATTTAATGACTGAAAAAAATTATGATTACATTTTTAAAAAAATTTATACAATTATTTTGTAGGAAGTTCTCAATTGTCTTGTTGAATAACTAGCGATACAAAAAAAATAATAAAAGTAAATTTAAGAAATATATATATATATATATATATAAGCAATTAATGCAAAACATTTCAAATTTTAGTAGATCATGCCATCAAATCATAACAGAAAAAGCAGAAATAAACTTCAATATTACCTTTTCTCCTTGTGCACTAAACAGTTGAATCACCGTAATCAAGATATCATTGTTTTTCTGTGTTATGATTGTGTAATTTTCAGATTAAATATTAATTCATTTCATTTCCTAATAGGAAATCGCGGTAAATGACACGATAATTTCAGAAACGTAATCTGGTCATTTCTAGAAATATATCATTTGAATGATTGCGAATTTTTTTACACAGCTTTAAATGTAAAGTCGAGTTTGGGGAAATCAGAATACAAGTGTGAAAAAAGAACTTGATAAAACATCTATTTCCTTATATATCAAGAACCGGTTGACAATCATGTGCATCATAAATCTCTCTCGCTGATCATTGCTAGAATAAAAATATTTCTGGGTGTATTATTTTTGAAGTATTTAGAGTGTGTATTGAAAATTAAATGCTTTCAAAATACAGATATTTCAAATCTTTGAATTTTCCATAGATTTAACTTAATAACCAATGCAACTGAAAGCTGAACAGTTTTTAGCTATAAAAAATTGCACTAATTTAATTTCTAATGATAGAAGGAAAAACGTCGTGTTATTTTATAAACTTTCTTTATATCTGATTTAGTTTGATAGTTTATAATTTTTTCTAATTTACCTTATTAATTTTATTTGTAGTCGTATTCATCAGCTATTACTAATCTAAGTTGGTGTGGTTATCACTTAAAAAAATATGTTGAAATTTGTATTTCTAGTACATTTTACTAGAAATTCTATATTTCGTTTGAATCTCATCTTTTTTTTATTATTTGGATTTAAATTCTTATAACGCTACGGACATTCATAACTTTTCTTTCTATAAAACTCTTTTTACAAAATAAAATAACTGTACATTAATTTTCAAAAAATAAATACCGTATATTTCCACGTATAAGCTGAGAATGTTTGGAACTTTATTTACTTAAAGTAAGGGGGTTAATATTAATAAAAATTAATTAATATTAAAAAATAACCTCCTAATATTAAAAAAAAACTTACATTAAAAGAAATTTCCGTCAGTCAATATGCAAGCAATTAGGGGACTTGTATTCTAAAGGACATGCATTTCTTCACATGCATTTTCCAAAGTTTGTGTCAGAATCCGAGTTTCCATATTTTCTTAAAATTTACATCCTCTGATTGGGATGTTTGAATGTATATGTTAATCATGTGGAATTTTTCTCCAGAACAAACATAGGTCGACGATTGCTTGTCGTATTTGAATTTCTTTTCCCGTTCATTTTCCAAACAAAACAATGGTGCAGTTTGTGTCCAAGATAACAAATGAATGGGAAAAGTGTGTCAGCTTCAGCTGTAATTGAGCAAAATAGAAATGTAGTCATTAGCGTCTTACTTTACAGCAATTTGGTTGAAAAATATTCCATTCTTCTTACCAACTTAACATTTCTCTTCAGTTCAGCTGAAGTACAGGTTTCGAATTTTGGGGATGTTTTTGAAGAAAAAACACACTCCCGGCGTATACACGGATCGGTTTATCGAAAACATACAATAAATGTTTAAAATATTAATTTTCTTCATTTTTCTATATGGAATTTCTTCAAAAAAGAAAAGTCCTATGTGTGAGTGTATTTTGTTATGAAAAGGAATTTAAAAAATATACATGTTAACGTTAGAGTAATAAATTCATTACTTCAAAAAATAACTACGTATTTCATGAAATAACTAGATAAATCAGTTAAAGCATATAAAATTATTGAATTATACCATTTAACTTGGTATTCTATTGAATAATGGTTACTTGATCGTTAAAGTAGAAAATATAGCCCTCGAAAGTTCGTTTAACAGATTCTAGCTGCTTTATAATGACGTGTGTGTGCATACGTTTCATTCCGTTGCTTTTAAACTTAGAATTTAAACAGTGTATTTATGTTAGCGTATACTCACTTGCATAGCAGCTCTAAGGTGACCCTGTATCAAAATTCCTTCAGGGCCCTTTTTTTGATATAGGGACTGTAGGGCCCCGTGCTGGGGCCCCGTATGCTTGATACGGCGGTAGCAACGCCCCTGGTTTTACATTTTGGATTATTAACAAATATTTTTGCAACCTATTTTCAAGAACGACTTCTGCAGGAATGAGAGGCCAACCTATTAATACGAAAGATTTAATGGGAGTGAGGTTTGAATCTTTATTACACTGCTGGCCACTGTAAATGCAACACCCTGAAGGTAGCACGCAAATAACATGAAGTTTACAACATGCATTAGCGGAGGTAACATATGTAAATGATTAGAATTTCAGCGCAGACACACATCACGCACGCCTGTGGCGCCACCTCAAAGCGGTATTTAAGGCTTGGAGATTTCGACGATTTCAAGTTCGGCAATTGTGTTTTTCTTGGGTTTTTTTTTCAAAATACGATCAGTTATGTCTCGTAGAAAACAGCGATCAGCTTTTGATCAAGTATCCGAGTTCGACAGAGGAAGGATAGTGGTCTACCGAGATGGTGGATAATCTTTCAGGGAAATCAGTTATCGTGTTGGACGAAACCAAACAACTGTAATGCGGATATGTGACCGTTGGATGCAGGAGGGTACGACGGATCGACGTGGTCGATCGCATCCCTCTCAGTTCACCACTTCACGTGATGACAGGCAAATTGTGCGCATGGCAGTGACGGATTGCTCAGTCACATCACGAACCATAACACAGCACATTGAGTCTGTAACGCATCATTCAGTGTCTGCGCGTACCATTCGACGCCGTTTACAGCAGAGTGGACTGTCCGCAAGACGTCCATTGCTTGGTCTACCCTTGACGCAGAACTCGCCGCCAGTGGTGCATGAAAGAAGGATGTGGGCGGCAGAATGGAATGAAGTTGTCTTTACTGACGGTCACGCGTCTGCAACACCACAATGGTTGGATTAGAGTCTGGAGACACGGGACAGAAGATGCTGCACAGCTGCCTTATGCACCGCCACACTGGTCCTGCACCGGGTATTATGGTATGGGGCGGTATTGGATATCACTCTCGCACTCCTCTAGTACACATTGCCGGTACTTTAAACAGCCAGTGCTACATATCCGAGGTGTTGGAGCCAGTTGTCCTTTCTTACCTTCAGGGCTTGGCCACAGCCATATTTCAACAGGATAATGCGTGACCACACGTGGCACGCTTTGTCCAAAGGTTCTTCGTCAATCACCAGATTGAATTGCTTCCCTGGCCGGCTGGCTCTCCGGATCTTTCGCCGATAGAAAACATGTGGTCCATGGTTGCTCAACGATTGACCCAGATTACACCCCCAGCTGCCACACCAGATCAACTTTGGCAACGTGTGGAAGCTGCTTGGTCTTCTGTACTCCAAGAACACGTTCAAAGTCTCTCTGAATCAATGCCGAGGCATGTGGGAGCGTTGATCTCCAACAATAGCGGCTTCTCTGGCTACTGATTCTGACAGGAACCACACTTCACAGAAGTCTATAAATTTAATCATTTGATACTTGGTCAACATGTTATCTACAAAATAAATTTTGTTGTGCTATCTCTTGTCTTTCTTGGTGTTGCATTTACGGTGGCCAGCAGTGTAAATAAGCGTGGGACAAAAAGGAAAGTACTGCACTTACTCGTGTAAAATTATTTACTTTGTTAGCTGAAGTAAAATATGATAAATCAGCACAGAATAAAGTTCCACGTGACCATTAATTAATCCAGCATTATAATATTCTTGAGTGAGTGTTAACGTTGCATTATTCAGCTATTCTTGGGGTTTTAGCAACGGACCTCGTAATTTTGAAAGATGGACATGGGACCTCACCTGAGCTGGCACCCCTCTCCTAACTACCACACTACATCAACGGCAGGGCATTTGAGCTTTCAACAGATTTAAAGTGCATTGCTCCCCTGCACGGCGGATCTTCAGTGGCGCTAGGCTCGAACTCATAACACGCCTGCCACGAGTCCGATGCCTTGACCATTACGCTACCGCGGCCATGATATTCTTGAAGTTCAAGGAGTAGAAAAGTTAATTGTTCCATTAAAAATTGCAAAACATATTCTCCCCACCCCCTTCCTGTTTAACTAATGTTAGCCATATGAGCAATAGCAAATTATATCATCTACTGTTCCTCATTATTTATCAATTAATCATCCGATATAGGAATAAAATGTAGTTTTCGAGAGGTGTTAACCATTATGATCAATTAATTTATAAAGTATCTTTGAAATTGTTTATTTTCACTTTAAAGGTCTATTATAGGTTATTTCATAGAATAACTAGATAAAGTATGAAATTTTTCATCCATTATTTACTTTAACTGACTTGTCTAGTTATTTCATGAAGTAACTAGTTATTCTATGAAATAACTGAATGTGATACACACTTTAACGGTAACATATATATTTTTTGTTACATAATTCTATGAAAGATTAAAACAAACAATCTTTCCAATTAACAAAAAAATTTCTTTTTTATGAAAAGGATTTTTTTTTTTAAGAAAAAGTATTTTTTGTCAAATTTTTATGAAGAATAAAACAAACATTGTTTTTTTTTTTAATGTCACATATGAGATTGAAACCACGATGATTGTTAGAAAAATGAATATCATCTTATCTTTTAAGATAGTTGGATTAATGATTACAAGTGGATAAAATCAATACTTACGAAAGAGTACTAAATTTTTTTTCTTTTGTATTTACAAACATACATTTATAATCGGAGTTAATATTCTGTCAGTATTTAAAGGTTTTTAAAGTTAAAGTCCAAATCTACAGGGCTGTGCCTATACTTTCCAAAAAAATTGTATTTTGTTTCTTAAAAACGTTTTTACTCCATCATATTCATTTGATCTGTAGCTTCCTACCCCGAAGAAAAGTTGTTTTTGCCACTTATTCAAGAAAAATAAAAATCCTACACAACAAATAATAAATATTTATTTAAATATTTTTATAAATATTTGCAAATAAAAGAATCAAGAAAAATCATTATATCAATGTCTGTTAACTGTAAAAGACATAATTTTAGATTTTATTGACAATAACTAAAGTCAGAAGGTTTCAGGGTTTCAAGTTTCCTTCCTTTTAAGGCGTTCGGTTCAACACATTCGCCTTTTACTAACTGCAGAGTGACTTTTCCTGTGGTAATCCATTTGATGTCACAGTTACAGACAATGGGATTTCCTAGAATAATAAAACAATTTATTTAAAAGAAAAAGGATGATTAAAAGTAAGAGACAAAATGAGAAAATTTTCTTTTACATATTTCTGTTGGCAATTTCAGCTGTTTATGCAGCAGATATTAAATTCACTCCGCAATCATGTCTAATTTATGTCAATATTATTTAATAATGTATACGTAGTAATTTTTTTAAAAAAGGAAAGCACCTATGAACTAAATTAGAATCAAAATAACCGATAAGTCTTCTCTAAACTCTAAGAACTGCGATAACTATTTCGAATCAAGTATTGAAGCATTATTGATACAAAAGCAATGTCAACCATCTTAATATTCATTGTATTGGTTTTGTTACGTAATTGTTTTATTTTGTAATGCATTTTTTGTCTTTGTAACTTCTTTTTTCCAATCTGGAGCCATCTCTTTTCACCCTTTCGACCAATGGCAAAGCAGTCACTCGACTCCATTCCAGGACTTCCATCTAGACTCTGCCTGTAAGCACACCTTAGCCATTCCCCCTCACCACGTTCAAGCAACCAATCCGGTAGCTTCCCTATCAACTCAGTACTTCCACTTTTATCAGGCACCAAAAAACTGTTTCTGGTATAGGATAGAGCATGCTTGTCTTAAGTGCGGCCCAAACGCAAATTATGAAAATATTTCAATTTACACATTTTTATTTAAAAAAATAAATGTATGCACAAAATATGCTACATTAATTTTCCATTTAATTGTAGAGTTTGAAGGAAGATTTCAAGATTTTCGAAAAAAACGAAGAGTATTTTAATATATTTACTACCCGTTTTCTCTTGAAATAAATTAATTAATTTCAAATCCTTAAATGGAATGCATTGAACTGCAAAGTGACATTCAACTGAAAGAAAATTTTGGGAATGTTTCTATACTGGAGTTTTATGAAGATTACCTACACCACGATAAATATCCTCACTTTCACACTCATGCTTTATTAATGTCCTCGGCATTTGGCAGTACTTATATTTATAAACAGTTATTTTCCAAGAGAATGAAGCATACAAAAAACAAAAATTGGACAAAGATCACTGACAAACACCTTGAAAATACATTAAGAATTGCGATTTCGTCTATTGAACCCGATATCGATTTGCTTGTTCAACACAAACGCAAATTCATTCATCTCATTAACTTGGTTTTTTTTTTCGTTCTTAATGAAATCCAAACTAAATGAAACGAAACTTTTAAAAATTTAAAATAAATGTGTACCTCTTCATGTTTAATTCAAATTTTAAAAATATTATAGTAAAAATAAGTTAATTTATTTTAATAAAACTACATAGAGTTAAAAAATTTTAATTTCAATTTGTTAAAAAAAATATTGTATGTGCGGCCCAGAAAAAAAAATTATTTTTGCAATGCGGCCCACAAGAAATCATAGCTTAGACACCCATGGGATTGATGATCATTTCGTGATCCAATTGCCCAGTGACGTCCAGCGAACGAACTTTGTTTTTGTTATTTCATTATTTCGTAACTTTTGTTTTGTTGTTTACTTTTTATTTTATTTATCTTATTTTGTTTCTTTTACTTACTTCAATAAGCCCTGTGTGATACTGGTAGTGCACGGAAATTATTTTATCGATCTTCGATTAAAAAAAACTTTTCTTAACCATCTCATTACTTTGTTTTTGCTGCGCGTCTTATCTTTTATTTATAATATAAAAAAATGTCGACTAAATTAAGTTTAATTTATTAAAATATAGTAACCATATTTTTTTTTGATATTTTGCGTTTGTTTATTAGTAATCATTGGTGTTAATGTACCTAATGGCTGCACCTCAAAACAATACTTCTTTTAATACGGTATATGCAAGCTAAAATGGGGGACGCACTTATTTTAAATAAATAAATTTTATTATTTAGACAGACATAACTTTTCTTCCTTTTTTCTGTAGCTTGTAAAATAACTAAAAATAAAATATACAGGGTTAGCAAGAAATAAGTTGCCCACCTCAGAGGCCTCTAGAACCCATCCTATTGGTCCAAATGACATAGAATTTGAACCACAGATAATTCAAATAATGTGCTTGACATTAATTAAATAAAAAAAAATTAATACAAATTTTCGCTGGTAGGTGGCGTTGTAATACACATAGCCTTATTTAATATGTTTTAACAATATGCGTAAAATTATATAAAGTAACATTAATAAAACTGCTCAATATGATACCTTTCATGTTCAACAATGTGCTGTAATCGCAGAATCATATTTTCAACAGCTGACCGGAGTAAATCTGCCGGAATATCTAAAACATCGCGCCGAATGTCCTTCAGATCTGACAGAGTTGATGCCCTTTGAACGGTAGATAATGTCCTTTCGATAACCCCACAACCAAAAGTCGCAGAGATCATATTAGGCGAACTAGGAGGCCATGCTGTTGAGAAAGGACTGCTTATCACCCAAGCATCTGTGAAATGCTGTTTTAGTAAATCCCTTACGCGGTGATCAATGGGTGGAGGGGCGCAATTCTGCATGAAAGTTACATCCTGAAGGCATCCACGCTGTTGAATTTCTGGAATTACAAAATCCCTCAGCATATCGTGGTACCGTTTTCCTGTGACGGAACACGTTTGGATACCATTTGGTTTTATCTCTTCAAAAAAATAAGGTCAAATGAGAAAGGTAGCTGTGAAACCACACCATACCGTCACTCTTTTGGGATGCATTGGTTTTTCCTGGAAAGCGTGAGGATTTTCCGCTGCCCAAATCCTACAATTGTGGGTGTTAACTTGGCCATCCAGACAAAAGTGGGCTTCGTCACAGAATGTTCCATGGTCAAGTGATATCAACCACCATTCGAGTAAAGGACTGAAGTGCGAAAATTTTACGAACCTCTGGGTTCCCGTTCTTCAAGTGATATACAGTCTTGATTTTGTGCGGATAAAAATGTAAAATCCACCATAAGATTTTTCACACAATGGAATACGGCATATCCAATACACGGGTTACAACTGACACACTCACACTACCATCCGGAGACTGACTTCAATGCTAGAAGACGGGATGTGTTTTCGTCCTCTACCTAGAAAAATGCCAAGTTGTCCAGTGGTTTCAAATTTCTGTATCATCTTGCGTAGGGCATATGGAGACATTGGACCTCTTCGTATTTGCTTCATACGACGGAATTCTTTCACAGCAGCAACCGAGTTCTTCTGTCTCTGGTAGAAAAATTTTAACAATATCGCTTTTTCTTTCAACGTAGGCGATGAGCATGCAGAGAAGCAATACTTCTCAAGTAGAATCCACCTTTCTTTTATCCAAAGAATAATGTTAATAGGCATGCGCTGAAACACAAATGCTGTTTCTGATTTTGAATATATGCAAAAAAGTACCATTTGTTTTATTAATGTTGCTTTATATTTCTGACGCATATTTTTAAAACACATTAAATAAGGCTATGTGTATTACAGCGCCACCTACCGGCGAAAATTTGTTCTAATTTTTTTTATTTAATAAATATCAAGTGCATCATTTGAAATATCTGTAGTTAAAATTTTACTTCATTTGAACCAATAGGACGGATTCTAGATCCCTCTGAAGTGAGCAACTTATTTCTTGCTAACCCTGTATATTCTTAATATTTGACCAATATGTAATATACTACCCATATTGCTCCGCATTATGGGAAAAATTCTACAAGTCGTCCTTTCTCACTCTTTAAAAAACTGATAAATTTTTCTACAGAAAAAGGTAGAATTGTGACGGGTTCTATCCGAGGAACTTTAACTAATCCTCTTAGAGAAACTGTTCTTTAACTGCGATTTTAGTTTAAAAACAACAGCTTTCCATGGAGATTACTTGATTTTATGCTACTGTAAATGCTATTTAAACCCTAATATATTGGGGTGTTTAAGGTTAATCGTGAAATCTCGGAATAGTAGAAAGTAAATTGCTAGTAGCAAGTCGTGCGGCTTGAAATTAATCTTCATCTCCCAGATTAATCATCATCCACCCAGAGTTGTGGCAGGAAATGGCAGTGGATCTGTACCAAGGTATCGTTATTCGAGAAAGACTGTATAAGGAGCTCCGGCCACAGATAAGACTTTTTGAATAATCTCATAAGTTAGATAAAGAATTTGGATTTAAGATTGCTCAAAAGGTTAAGGAATAAGTTATAAATCGTTAATAAAGGGTTAGATCAAAAATAAAAGTAACTATTTTTAAAATTATATCTGTGGGTAGCCTAGTGGTTAGAGCATTGGACTCCAGACCGGAAGGCCTGGGTTTGATGCCCGATGCCACCAATGCCCGCCGAGTATATACGGAGAACGTTCTCGTTAAATCAGTGGGTCCGAATGGTGCCGCCATCTATCGTGTTGTACCGAGCAAAATCGCACTGTCCCCTTCATGGGGGCTCAAAAGCTTAGGCTAACAACAGACGTAAAATTCTAGCCCTTAGCCGCACGCTCGAGAATTATAACGGTGCTTATAAATTGTAGTATTCTTCTTCCCTTATTTCGTTGGTAAAAATAATTAAAATTTATAATCTATTTTCTACAGAAGACCTCATGGTGGAATATTTTCAAAAATACGGTCTAATAATTAAGTACCCAAAAGACCATGGGGTTTGGCTTGATGGCAAAATAAAAAAAGATTACGGAACTGCACGATAGCATTTAAATTCGGACTTATGTGAATTTGTGTGGCGTAATCTATATAAAAAAGATTTATCTGTCCCGATTTTGAATGCAATTATGGTGTTCTGGTCACCTGAATAACTGTTACTAGATCTTTTGTTTATTTCAAGTGCCCGTGTTTTATTTTTAATACAGTATTTATTTCTCCTAAGCCGCCTAGACAGGATAGGGGTTAGTGATCCTGACAGCTGTACCGATGTCCCGGGTTCGAATCCTGAAGGTGACAGGGATGTTTGTAAATATAAAGTGCCTGTGCAGCATGGAACCATTCTAAATAATCTCAATCGAAAGGTTGCTGGTAGTGAAAGAGGGATGGGAATTTTTCCAAGGATTTTCTGTCTTAAAACAGGGGTGGAATGAAGCCGAAAGGTATTGTCACCTACGTTGCGCTGAAGGCTGAGACCAAGACGACATATGTAATCAAGCCCCATTGCCCCACGATGAGTTTCATAGACTTCGATCAGGTGGGATTAGTAACAACATTTTTTTAAATTTTCGCCAATTTATTTGTCGACGGGCTAATATGAAAAAAGAATGCGAGAACTTGTTTTCGTGCATGTGCAGAAACGATAATAGCAGTTGGCATTGTTTTTGGATTTGGCGATGTCTTTTGATTAAGCAGAAACGATCGACTATAATATATAAGTATCGAAATTACTTGATCCTCACAGACAGGAAATTCTTTTATTTCTATTTCGGTTGTATTCTATTTTAGTATGTACTTTATTTATCTCTAACTTGGCGAATTATTGTCGTAGTATTGAAGAGAAGCCAATACAGAAACATAGGTTGTCGGCACAATTTAGCCCTATTTTTTTCTTCGTTACCACAGGTGTAAACTTAAACAGGATTTCATCCTCCATTTAGGGCATAGGTTCTCAACGGGGGCGATAACGCCCCCTTGTGGGCATTTGAAGCTTTCAGGGGAGCAGTAAAAGATCCAGAGAAAATTAGGGGGCGTTGAGATGGCACAGAGGGGCTTGGGCAGATTAACCAAATGTAGTGTAAAAAAGACAAAAAAACACGCTGATTATCTACTAACAAAAGTAAACTTTAATACTGTTTATCTTATGTTTATTGTACGTATTTAAATCATTTCTATATCACATGTACGAAAATTCACACATTTCGGTAGATCGGGAAGTGGATGTGTGTGAAAAACTTAAATATTGCATTACATTCAGGCCTGCATTAAATTGAATGATATAGCGCATTTTTTTTTTAATTTCTGTAGTGCACGTGTTGTGTTTGTCTGTCAGCAGTATGAAAAATGTTTCGTCCACTGTTCGTTCACTGAATCACACGTCCACCAGGAATTAACGTGTAATTCTTTAAAGGCTGAAACCGTCAATTTATATTTATTTTGAAAGCGAAAGTTTATTATGAATTACTTCGTATCATCAAAAGCCCTGCCTGTCTTTGTATCAGGTAAGCTTAAACTTTTATTCCACTCTTTTAAATGAGAAAGAAATTCACACAGTAACGCTTCAATTCCAACAATATCCTACCTATGACTAAAATATATAATATTAAACATTCAAAAAAATTTGTGGCAATAGCTATTTCAGATTCGTAAGCAAAAAAAATTGGATCTTTAGAAAAAAATTTAATTAAAAATATATTCTATTAGTAAATGAATACTTTTTAAAAAAATTTAACTGTTGTTTTCACCATGTATTATGTACAATTTATTTCTCTAGAGTGTGGTATTGAAATATTCATTAGAAAAGGGGGCGATATCGAAATATTTACTAGAAAAGGGGGCGCCAGTTCAAAAAAGATTGAGAACCTGTGATTTAGGGTAATGAGCACATGCAATGATTTACATAAGATAATCATTTTATTTTGCCTCTCACTTAATAATGATAAACTATGATTTATATAATGACAGAAACCGTTTAATGTTAATAGAGCAGGTTATAGTTCGTTGGGCAGAAAATTATCAACGAAGGTTCAAGCACAAAATTTGAAAACTGATTTTTAATTAGTAATGGAAAACCAACAGGAAAAAACCTACTTACCAATCAAACCATAAAGAGCATTGCTTTTAATGAATACTTTTTCGGACATGGTTTTGATGCGGTTGCCTTCGAATCTAAAAACTCCAAGATGTGGCATGTCGCTAAAGATATCCTCTGGTAACTTTGATATTCTATGGTAACTATAAAAATATTAAGAAGAACTTTAATTTTTTAGTCAAAAAATATATTTAAAGTTTGCATTAAAAATAACATCTTGTAGCAGCACTACATTCAGTGACCAATTTTTATTGTTATTTAATGAAAAGAAGCAGAACACACAGATATAACATAAGATGATATATAATTCCATGATATTTCGAATGATATAATGGAATCCTTTTTTCGTTCCTTTAATGGAATAATGGAATCCTTTTTTAATCGTAAACCATGTTTAAAAAAGATTGTTTCAATTTAGTTAATATTACGTTAGTATTTTATAAAGAACTAATATAGAATGGTGTGGGAAAGTTTCCTTTAAAATAAAGTTCTATGAAAAAATATAACGTGGAAAGTCACGCGATAGAAGTGAAACTTCTTTGGCGACGTTGGCCGTAAATGCAGGAATAAATCTAATTATATAAAACTGCTGAGATAACTTTAATCAAATAAAATTCGCGTGAACTTCATTTCTGGCATGAAAATATTTTTATTCAATTTTCTGCATCTCATTTCCCAAGAAAGACAGAACAGGTGTGTGCTAACTAAAGTAGGATATAAAAATCCTCTATTATAGTCAATCAAGAAAATGTAAGGAAACTGCATCAATCGTGGTGTTCCGTACATTGTTTTTCCTTCTCTAGAATCAGTATTCATTGTCAAATTCAGTGTCAGTTTCAAGAATTCAATGAGGGGCTTTGCTTCTTCTGAAGCGAAATTAACATTAAAGTCTCCAGTTAAGATAATCGGCTTTTAATCATCATCGGATCCAATGATTGCAGCAGCATCTGATGTGTACAGCACTAAAACTTTATAACATGATAAAAGCTGCGACAGAACTACCTGGTGATATATAGACTTTCGTCAGGAATTGCTGCTAGTTCTGCTTTTTTTTCTTTCACGAAACTTAATCTTTTTGCATTTGTTCTAGGCTATCTGACTAGAATTTATTTTGATTCAATGGAAATAAAAATTAATAATATAAACTTAATGCATCACTACCAGAAGTCACTGTGTTTGTTTACAAGACGCTATCCGTAGCGATTCTTGCGCGAACGTTAGTGACATATACACAATGCCCCAGACACTCCCGTAACGCAATGAGCCATATAATGGTAACATTTTGAGTGCGTTTATTCGTTGAAAACGGCACGTTTATTGCATAAAAACTATGAAAATACGCCACGCGAGTTTGTTACGAGAGTAGCAAGGGTACCCACTTAATGTCACCAATACCTAAGCGCCTTTCAATCCAACTTTTTCACGGATATGATGCAAGTCACTTGGTGTATTCCCCCCGCACTCTTTCCCTCCCGCTCGCTATCTCCTCACCATGGGGACGTTTCGAGGGGTGGGGAGAATCACTACTGCCGTTCGCTTTTTCACTGTTACGCAAAACTGGGTAAATTTCCCATTCACTCCCGTCCGCAAAGAAGTTTTACTTCAAAAACTTCAACATTTTCACATTTTCACCACTTTTCAATTGATTTTGCTCAAGATGCAGGGACGTCTTAAAACTTTTTGAGGTCCTGGGCCCCTACAAAAAAGTAGGCCCTGGGCCTCTACACAAATGTAGGCCCCTCTTATGAACCTTAAAAATAGACAGTATATAGCATACGTTGTCAAATACTCGAACAAACAATAATCCGAAACATATAAATGTATATGACGTACAATCGCACAAACCGATTCAACCGACTGCACTCTTTTGACAGAATGAGTAATTGTGGTGTGGTGGTAGGTGTAGGCTTGTACATGGACGACGATCATCACATGTATCCAGTCGACAAATCTTCCAAAATTTTCAGTTTCCAGTTTGACCTTTGAAATTATTCGAATTTTGATCTAATTAAGGCTGAGTCGAGAACTAGACGAGGGTCTGGGCCCGGGTCCAGTTGGCCCTTGCCTTAAGACGTCCCTGTCTAGACAAAGGCGTCGGCAACCTATAGCGTGTGTGCTAGATTCGGCACTCGGAGAAATTCTCAGAGGCACTCATTCTACACCACACTGCAAATTTGTCATTTTTTAATGGAAAATTTAGATGATTGTTGAACTAACATGCTGAGAATCATGGAAAGCAAAATTTACGGAATAGCGAAAAAATCTGAAAAATAACTCATATCATAAATCGACAGCTATTTTAATATGTTTGATGTCCTTACAGGAGAGTTTTATTATTAAAAGAAAATTGAATGTGTAATCTGTTTTCCACTTTTGATTTATACACTAGTCGCATAAATAAGAGAGAGGGGGAGTTTTTTGGTTTTTGCCGTTAGGTTCCTCAGCGCTTTCATCCACGTGTTTTTTACAATGTATCACCTCCATGAGAGAGGTCTGTGTTCGCTATTGGTTCTACATATCTATGTGTGAGCGTCTTTTCTCTTGCGACAAATATTTTGAGTTCACAAAGAAGTTGTTAAACAACTAGACGTTAAAAATGGTGTCAAAATGAAAGTAACAAATTATTTATCCGATACGAAGTACAGCAGTGAAGGGACTAAATTCATTTTAAAATATTCCTTATTTAACTGTATATTGAAGGAGAACTTATGTATATATATTTTATTTTAATAAATATGTTTTAATAATATGTAATGCATAATGTATGCACAACTTTAATGTTTTTATTTATGTTGAAGGAATAGTTATATTTCTATATAAGTTTTTTTGTAGACAACTCTATGAAGGCAAATTTTGATTCTTTTTATGTTTGGTCATCACATTTTATTGCGCTGCTCGTCGACTAATGACCGTGATACCAAAGACGGGCGTAGGACAAAAAAAATATTTCTTATGTTAATAAATATTTTAAAAGGATGCAAAATTAATATATATAATAAAACTCTAAATCTTGTTCTTTGACTTCTATTCACTAACTCTGCATTCAGTATCGCGGGAATCAAATTGTTTTGAATATTTTCTACTCAGCAGCATCCGGAATCATACTGGTAGATTAGTTTGGCACACCCCAGTTACAAGATTCCCGACCCCAGCTTTAGATCTACATTTGAACTATTGGCAACACATCTCATAAATAAGACTCTTGATCAAATGAAGATGGTGCTGGAGTTGATACCTTTTCTTACTAAACAAAATTCCTCACAGACTTAGAAGCATATTTATACACATTTAACGTGAAGCAATCTCCGTTCTTCCACATGATGTCTTGTGCAGAATAGCGATTCGAATTCAGTACCCTCTAATGTTGCTGACCACAAACACATCAACTTAATATGCCAATGAGGAGCATTTATTAGCGTCGCTCTATAAAGCAACCCGAGGGTCACTGGCGACGGACCTCGTAATTTTGAGCCTCTGTCAAGTGACGAGTATGACACATGAGCTGGCAACCCCTCTCCAAACTTAATATGCTAACATGCATGAAGAAGGCATTTAAACATTCATTTCAAAGCTTACTACAAAAACATTTAACGAAAAAGTGTAACTTCTTTATTTAAATTTCATTTCCTTATTTATTTATTTTTTTAGTATTATTTTTCAGT
The DNA here is from genome assembly GCA_019973975.1 of Trichonephila clavata. Taxonomy (NCBI): domain Eukaryota; kingdom Metazoa; phylum Arthropoda; class Arachnida; order Araneae; family Nephilidae; genus Trichonephila; species Trichonephila clavata. The sequence continues at coordinate 67,531 of BMAO01007695.1, read as the reverse complement.
TTCAGTGATAGTTACAATACTTAGAATACATACAAAAGCACACCAGAATGAAATTGTGACATAGCAAATAACACAATTAATCTTACATTTTACATGTAAAATACTAACAAGTTCATCCGTGCGAAGAACAAGTGAATTGGAAAATATAACACAACCGTGATAAAAGGATACAAAAAATTAATGGTCAAAGTTTAATAAATATTTTGAGCAATTTTAAGTGAATTGTAAATCAAACTCCAACGGAATAACAAATTAGCAAATAAAACTGTGAAGAAAATATAAATAAATAAACCAGAATTACCTAGTACTTCCTAGGCTCATCTGTCAATCAATATACAAATATTATTTACAGAAAAAATATACAAACATTATTTTCACGTTTTTTTTAGAGACGATTTCCAACAAAAACCTGTTCTTATCAGAACTCTTCTCAACAGAAGAATTGTGTCTGCCAAATTTTAGGTCTGTAGGTGTAATAGTTCAAAAAAGGGAATATTTTATCTATTAACGCCCTCGCATCCTTCCCCTTAACTTGGGAGTCGATTTTTGCGAAGTCCGTTCTTAAGGTATATCTACTTTACAAAAGGAACATATTCACAAATAGTTAAAAAAAAAAACAGGGAATTGTTTACTTTTGGTGTCAGTAGATGACGTCGATTGAATTTTGTGAATTACAATTTCACATGAACAATAATACAAACGTGGATTGGAACACTTAAATGCGGGAGGTTGGTGAGGAAGCTTTAATTGTCCTGCAAAAAGTGAATAAATTAAACGTAAAAGTATTTTTTAAAAAAACAACCTTTTATTTAAACGCGCTAAAAAGAATAAAATAAACTTTTACTTTGAAACTTTTTTTTATTATCAACTTATAACGTCATTACACAATTTATGATATAAAAGCTGTCGCGAGATTAAAGTACTCATATTTATTTAGTTTGAAATTTTTACAAATTAAAATCAATCAGATCAAGTTATTTAATTTAGTTCTTTATCTACACAGGTAAATCTCGCGACAAGCTTTTACATCACATAAATTCTGTAATGACGGAAAAAGTTGATAGTAAAAAAGTTTTAAAGGAAAAGTTTATTTTATTCTTTTTAGCGCGTTTAAATAAAAGCTTGTGTTTTTTTTTTTTTTAATTTTACGTTTAGTTTATTTTTTACTTTTTAGTTATCGCTGGATAGGTTTTTAAGCCTGTTCATCTCATTCAACGCTGGTTTTAGAAAAGAATCATAAAATATGTTAAGTATCATTGTTTTGCAAAAAAAAAAAGGGGGGGGGGAGATTAATTCGTAAAAAAGAAAGTTTTTGGCATTTTATTTTTTAAATCACTGATTCTAAAAGATCGAAGTATGAACTTTTTGAAAATAATTTTCATTTAAACGCATTGATATTTATTTATTTTAGAAGAAATCATAAAATAGGCAAAATATCATTGTTTTGTAAAAAAAACCGTATCGGGGCGCAATAAATGGTCTTACCTATTAAAAAATTTCTTTGGGTGTTATTAAACGTGCAAATAAAATTTTGAGTATTTTTTAAAAAATCAGAAAAATTTCCTTTTGAGGGGGGACAGAACCCTAGTCTTTTCAGCACTTAACCATGCAATATGACAATTAAACCAGGAAGTTCTCGGCAAACAGTGTGAAAGGACCTTTAAAATCGAAGGTAGAGATATTCACACATCAAATCTAAAAAGCATTAAAACGAATACACAAAGAATGTATTTATGCATTATTTCATGTAAAGATAGCATACATGAATATTTACATGCATTTTTTTTTCATTTATAATATAAACTAAAATCAATTTTATGCATTATTTCATGAAAAGATAGAAAACATCCGATCATTTATTAAATTGTTGATATTAGCATATGTGTTTAAAATCAAAGAGGGTTAAATTTTTTTTAATAAAAAATGAAATCTGTGATTTAAATTAGAAATTTTTAAAATTACAAAATTTTACATGTTTATTAAATGTTGAATTAAAATTGCGAGCATTTTTTTGAAAAAGAGTAAAAAAGAAAAAGTTTTTGTGCACTTAATTTATTAAATCACTGATTTTAAAAGAGCGTAGTATATGAACTTTTTTAGTTCAGACGATTTACTTGTCAGAATTTTGAGAAATCCATACCTAACGATTGAAAAATTTCGATTAATGATTCACAGAAAAAACAATACTTCTTAAAAAATATTAATTTAAAGCACTACATTTAAAATAATGATAACGGAATAAAAACGATTAAATTTTTCACAAATATCATAGAAATTTTTGTTTTATAAATGGATGTTTAAAATGAATTCTTTGAATTAAAACTTGTACAGAGAAAATGAAACAAAAATAAATTTTTCATTCTCATTTTTTTTTTTACTCGCCAAATTCGGTGATTTTGATTATTTATAGGCACCATCTGTTCTAGTATAGCCCTATTTGCAGACTTCAAATGCAAGATGAAACAGATAGTCATTGGGCGCCAAATAGGTTTTCGATGCCAAGCCTTAACTTACCGTAAGATTGCGTTTTTTATGAAAGTTTTTGATTTTTTTTAGGTCTTAATTTTTAAGTTCTGATTTCCAAGTTTCCCATATTGATTGCAAAACACAGTAATTTTTAAATAAAAAATTTTAAAGAAATTTTGTATGTTTTTATTCTTGTAAAAAGTGTATTAGATGAAAAACACAAACACATTTTTAAAATCCGTAATGTTTAACCACTTTTTCCAATCTTCACCTTAATTACGGATAATAATGTTCTACACACGGAAAAAACGTTTCATGCGATTATTTTAATAAATAACGAGGTAATAAAATGTTTAATTAAAATTTTGAGTATTTTTTGAAAAATCATTTTAAAAAAAGTTTTTGACATTTTATTTTAAAAATGACATATTCTAAAAGAAAAAGGCATGAACTTATTTAGTGTAGAATATCGTTTTAATAACACAAAAATAAATTCATACGCAGCGATTTAGAAATTATTTTCATAAAAACTCATCAATTTTAACATATTTTTAAAAAACTTGTAAAAAATACAAATATCATTATTTTGTAAAAAAAAAAAAAAAAATTACTGTATCGTGGCAAAATAAATAATCTTTCCGATTCTGTAATTATTTTTGTCTGAGTTTTTTTTTAAAATATTAGATTGTGTTTTAAAAACGTCAAAACTCCCCCAAAAATCCCCTCTTCCTTCTTCATTTTGCGTCGCCGAGCATAGCGGAATAAACAGAGCATAGGAGTTAAATTTTATGCGTTTTAAGGTTTTTAATCAATAACTTTTTAACTAATTGCAATATCGGAATATAAATGGTTAAAACATGCATTGTCATCCAAATTAAACGTGTATACAAAATTTCAGCTCAATGAGTTGAAGATATCAGCTTCAAAATTGAGTTGCAAGATTCCACCTGAACAAATTACATACATACATACATACATTGCAAGTTAAATAAAAGCTTGTAAAATAGGTGGAGGCGACAGGATTGCTGAAATAGACAAAAGTCTCTTCACTCGGAGAAAGAGTAACATTGATCGGATTCATCCTGAACAATTGACGTTCAGAAGATTGTTCAGGGAATTCAAAGAATGCGTGCGTTTGATGTGTAACATCTTTATTCTCGGTTGCTGGATATTTGTTGGAGTGATTTCGTGAAAAGGGATGAAAATGCGTAACAGGAAGTCGGGGAAACGCGCGCTATTTGATTTGACCAATCAGCGCACTTGGTGGTGTCTCTTTGCTACCCTCGTCTCGGGGTCCAACTCTAGTAGCAATTAAGCCGCCAGCCTACCGCACATACCAGCAAGTCTTATTTGACTTCATCCAGAATAAGCTTACGATTCTTACGCTCAAATGTCAAAGTCTCAGGGCTCATTGTGTGTGAAATCTGAGGATATATGTATATGTATATGTAAACTATATATTAATAATTATATTTCCTGTTAAGCGTCTGACAAAGCTCATCACTCTTAACAAATACGAGTAAGTAATAGAGAATTATTTGAATAAATATTTCAGTGCGTATCACTTTCATACTTTGAGGTTAATTCCTGTGGCTGTCAATATAATATTTTTAATTTGAATGAAAAAGATTTCTCGATTTTTTTAAAAAAACTAACTAATTAAATAAACGGGTATTTTTGATTTTCTCTAATATTTCTAATTTGTAATTTTGTTGTCTCTTCGCTACCCTCGTATCGGGGTCCAGCTCTAATAGCAATTAAGCCACCAGCCTTCCGCACATACCAGAAAGTCTTATTAGACTTCATCCAGAATAAACTTGCGATTCTTACGCTCAATTGCCAAAGTGTCAGGGCTCGTTGTGTATGAAATCTGAAGTTATATTTATATGTGTAAACTATATTAATAACTATATTTACTGTTAAGCGTCTGACAAAGATCATCATTCTTAAAATAATACGAGTAAGTAATATAGAATTATTTGAATAAATATTTTAGTGCGTATCATTTTCATACTTTGAGATTAATTCCTGTCGCTGTCAATATAAGATTTCTAATTGTGATTAAAAAATATTTCTCGGTTAAAAAAACTAACTGATTAAATAAACGGGTGTTTGTGATTTTCTCTAATATTTTTTTTAATTTTTAAACATGCGCTTGATGGTGTCTCTTCGCTACCCTCGCACCGGGGTCCAACTCTAGTAGCAAATCAAGACCACCAGCTTTTTGTTTTATAATGTTAAATTTAGCATTTCAGGAGATTGAAATTCAAAAATTCGATTTCTTTACTTGATTCTAAATCCACTTCGCACATACCAGCAAGTCTTATTAGGTTTCACTCAGGATAAACTTGCGATCCTTACGCTCAATTGTCAAAGTCTCAGGGCTTGCCAAACAGATTTCGACGACGTTATTTCACAAAATTGTACGTTACTTATGCTGGCAGAGACGTGGTTAGATAATGACGAACGTGTTTCAATACCTAACTTTGATTGCTGCGTACAATTTAAACGACCGAGCCACAGAGCAGCTGGTGTTGCTATCTATCACAAACAGAACAAATCGCATGTTGTGACTCCTCATACGGACATTATTGATCGTCAAACAAGTAGACTGGGTTTTGTTAGTCAATATATTGGGGACATATGTGCGGCAGAATGCTTACTTGAAAATGGACAAACAGTCCTTTTGGTGGTCGCATACATTTCTCCGAATCAAACAGTTAAAAAAAATTAAAGATTTCCTGCATTTTGTTTTTTACGTATACCGAAGGTGGTTCTACTCTTTTAGAAAAAAAACTATCACTCGCTTCCCATGATTTTGAGTGGTGATTTTAACGTTATCCTCAGTTTGCTAGAAGCTGAGCCACTCATAGCTTTTCTGAAAGATGAACTCAACCTCCAAATGAGCACAACTCGAAATGCTTCGACAACTAACAGTGGTACTGTTATTGACGCTGTTTTTCAACGATTTTTAAATACTTTGAAATCACAAGTATATGTGTCATATTTTAGTTTTCAGAAATCTATTGTCTCCGCTCTTCCCCAAATTGAACAAGAATAAATATTTTTGATAAAAAATTGCATTACTCCTTGAGTTAATTAAATGAGATTTTCATTAAAGATATAATCATTCGATAAAAAATTATTTCCAATCATTCCCGTTTCATTTTTTTAGGATTAAAGTCACTATTGTGGTATTAACCACGATAACATGTCATATATTACACATCATATGCGACTACTGTAAGGCTCGTTTCTTTTTTTGTTGTAGTTCCCGATAGTCGGTAAGAACTTTATTATTTGTAATGAAGGAAAATGTAATGGAAGGAACAACTATTCCCACGAATTGCTTTAAGACGTATAAAGCGAATGAACTGGAAGATGCCAGCTACGAACATTTCCCTGTAAATGATAAGTACAATTTTGTTAATACAGAAGCTAGTTGTCACACTCACACAAACGGTAGAGCGTAAAATGGCGTAACAAATCAACAACGACGATTTCATGCCTCTTCAATAAAATAATTTATTTATAAACTGCATCCGGAATTGGGATTATTACCTTATTTTGTGTTTGGTGCTTATATAATTTAGCTAAAAAAATATTCAACAGTCGCCAACGCCCTCCTCACCGAAGCCGGAAAAAGTACCCTTCTTTTAATATAGAATGCATATAAATATGAAAAAATTTTTAGGAATGAAGGTAGTATATTTTTTAATACAATAGTATATTTTTACTTTTTAAGTGAAAAAATATATTTCTTTGGCAAGTATAATTAAGGGAAAAAATAATTTAACCTTAAAAATCTTGTTATAGAAGTACAGATTACCTGAAATCCAGGAACATCATTCTTGTAGGCTTCGGAAACATATCTCTGGATATCGTTTTCAAAGAACCTCTGATGACAGACAAAACTTCCAACTCCGACAGGTTGGCAAATGCTCTCGGTGAAATACTGGCTGTATTACTGTTTTCAAACCACAGAGCTTTCACCGTTTTTGGAATATTGTCAATAAATTTCTGTCCAAAGTGTCTAATGACCAAACCAAAAATTGTTAATTCTCGCAAAGTTGAGTTTGCGATATCTGACCATTGAAACCCTCTTGACAATTTCACGTCATGCAGGTACAAATTAAGTTCCGGAGTCTTCACTGGTGTAACGTCAAACATTGTATGCAAAACACTAGACGAAAGATTTAAGCTCTGGAATCGGGCTTTCTCCAGCATTTGTGCTGGAAGATATTGCATCGCAGATCTATCGATATGGACATCTTGCAAGTTCCATCCCGGATTTCTGTCAAATATGTCCTGTATGTCCATTGCATTTGTGAAATTTGTACAAAGTGCTGTTATTCGTTTTGTGAGAGGAGCTCTGAAGCATGTACAAGGAGCTATTTGATCAGGTGGTGGACAAACATCACTATCATCGTAAGCAAATACGGCGTAGTTACAGGTAACAACTGCAACTACAAAGACAAGAACCGACAAATGCTTCATTACTGATACGCCAATACACCCAAAACGAAGAAAATTTTTCCTTCTAACCGAGCAACATCAAAATGAGTTGTCACTTTCCTTTTCTCAAATGGAAGCCTTCGAATTTATTATATTTTCAGCAGTTTTTCAGCTGAGTTAAAATAAAAATTGATAGCTAAAATTCCAGACGATAAATCAGCTTTTTCTTCTTCTTTTTGAGTAAAGTTAAAAACATTTGATAAATTATAGGTATATATTTCATAAGAGAGTTTAAAATCTTGAAAAATATGATAAACAGAGTTTTTGAAGAGCTACTGCAGTAAAATAACACTTAATCAAAATGTTATATTTTGTCATTAAATGTATAACATATTTATGTACAAAATGTTCTATATTGAGTTGAAAGGGAAGCGGTGTTTGATTTTTCATCACATAATGAATACATGTATAAACAAAACCATTTATTTAATTACTGAGTACCCCAATAAATTGTTATATTTTATATCATACCTAGTAGCCTTAAGAAAGTTAATGTGCTTTGGATGCAAACTCAGGTTAAAATTAAATATAATATGACTCAAAATGTGTACACTTAATAGTTGCTAAGCACAGTTTTAAAATATATGCTAGTACGAAAATACAGACTCGTCAAAAAAGTATTGGGACACACTACCAATTCATAGATTTTTATCGTAACATTTTACTTAAAAATACAAATGAAACCAAAAAGAAAAAAAGTAAATGTTATTTTGGCAAATACAAATAATAATAATTTGAACAAAACTCACACATTGATGCAGTTACGATTAAAATTGAAAATAAAAGAAATCGAGTTAAAAAAAACGTGCTCAAAAAAGTATTGGGACACTTCCCCATAAATTAAGAAAAACAATTAGAAATTAATATCTTGTTGAGCCGCCCTTGCTTTTTATGACCTCTCGAAGTCTACTCGGCATGGATTGGATCAATTTTTTGCAAAACGATCTATCGATTTTGGTCCACTCTTCGACCAAATATTTTCTTAAAACCTGCTCGCGTTAGAAAATTGGTGCTCATATAGCTTTTGCTGCAAATAATTCCACACATGTTCAATGGGATTAAGGTCCGGACTTTGTGCAGGGGCATTAATAACACTAGTACAGAGGTAGAGGACCCATAACTTGCAAATATCTGCAGTGTGTTTGGGGTCATTATCTTGGTACAATTTAAAATGTCCTGAGAGTTCCAGCTTGCTTGCACTTTGCTTTAAATTTCGCTTGCGAATCTCAAGATACACATATTTATTCATTATACCATCAATAAAATGTAAGTTCCCGACATCGAGCTTTCCATGCAGAACCGGACAATTTGGTTACCCCCTCCATATTTGACAGTAGGCCGTAAATTTTTGACATGCATTACTGTAATTGATTTCTGCCAAATTTTTGGCTTGCTATCCTATCCGAAAATGTTATATTTGCTTTAATCAACAAAAATTATATTTTCCCAATATTCTGTGTTGGCTGCCTTACATATATTTTAGCAAATGCCAACCTAGCTTGGCTATTTGCTTTGCTGATGTAGGGCTATCTTTGAGGTACTCTGCCATGATATACTTACGTTTTCCTTAAAACATTTCTGACAATTTTGATTTTCCGAACCTACTTTTACATTGTAAAGTCATTTTTAATGCGCTAGTTCTTGGATTAATGTGTACTTGTCTCACAATCCACCTCTTTTCACGTTCATTCAATATCCTTGGACGCCCTGATCTTTGCTTATATTTAATACTATTTGTTTTCTTTAGTGAGTGAGTGAATATTAGAGTCGCACTGTTCAGCTACATTAGGGCTTTTGGCGACAGAAATCGTAATTTTGAACAATGGGCAAGCGACGAGGACAACACCTGAGCTGGCACCGCCTCTCCTTACTACCACACCACATCAACAGGAGGACGTTAAAGCTCTCGACAGATTTAACGTGCATCGCTACCTACACAGTGGGCCTTTAGTGGTACTGGGCTCGAACGCATGACATGCCTGCCATGATCCGATACCGTGACCACTCGGCTACCATTTGTTTTCTTGAACCAGTCAATGATATTAAAAACAGTAGACTTAGTCAATTTCAAGATTTTTCCTACGTAGCGAACTGATTTCCCCTCTTTCCAATGACTTATTACGAGATTTCGAACACGAACCTATATATTTCTTTCTCGCCATTTTTTCTATAAATAATCTTATTTATTTAAACGTTTATGTTTAAACTGCTAGTCTAAAAAAACGGTGTGAAATTAAATTCTATTGATGCGCTGTATATTTGTAAAATGTCTCATTTCAAAAGTGTCCCAATACTTGTTTGACCTTTGAATTATATTTGAAAAGCTAGATTAAATTATAATTATATAATACGAATAAAATTTTCCTTATATACTGTGCACCAAATATTAAAATATTTCTTAATTCATTTTGTTTTTGTTTTAATGTGATAAATATTTTTATAAATGGCTTTACAGTTATGTATGCCAAGTGACCCAATACCTTTCTGAGTGACTGTAGCAAAACTCGAAACGGTCATTTTCCTTTAATCCGTCAGTGGTAACATAGTCTTATCTATGAAGAAATATAATACTATCTAAACGACATAAAACCTTTATCATTTGAGGATCAATCCTTTCTTCAAGTGCAACAAATGATATTGAAACAAGCCACGTGTATTGTTTTCGTTGCAACGGTACTCTCTGAGTGCGGAGGTTGGATTTTACACAAGCAAAGTTCTCTTCCCACAGTTCACTTTTCATGGCCCCTGGGCTTCAATCAAAACAAGATAATTTCTGTTCATTTTTATTGTGCTTCTTCGAGTTTTTCCAGTTTCCTGTCCGGCTCTATCTCCAGATCTCTCGTCAAGAGCATTATTGGGTCTGACTAGCAGGCGTATTCGATCGTCTTCCTTGCCGATTGGAACATGTATGTCCGAGAAATGCACAAGTCAATGCCCAACCGAAAAACAACTTGAAAGATAGTCAGAGCAGCGATTCTTAAACTTCCGATCTCTCTCGCTGCAGTCCCCTCTTTATGTATCAGCGTCACATCGCGAACCCCCAAGATTTGAACATCCCTCCCCGACTTAATATTCTTTATCAAAATACAAGTTCTGGTAGAGTTTTTTCATTGGGGACTATTTAGTAATCTAGTCTAGAATGCCACATCTTTCAATTTTTTAATGAAGCCTTTCAGAGACTGTAAAAGAGAGAAATCTTAACGTTACATGAGAGGTTCTGCGCCCCCCCCCCAGGGGTCCGCCGACCACAGTTTAAGAACAGCTGGGTTAAAGTATTTCTGATTTTTTTTTTCTCTTGTAGTTGAGTTACCTGAATAAAACATTCTATTTCTATGATACTGTCAATGTTTCGTTTTCAACACAAATGCATGATTTTCGTTCAATTCGATAACTACTTAGTGCATCGTTTTTTTAAAATAAAAACTGTGTATGTTCACCATTATAATGATTAAGATAATGCAATGTTAAAAAAAATTTGTGTTTCCATTCATTAATTCTTGACAAGTTTTATTAACAAAATTGTTGATTCGCGAGCGCTATGTGATTTATATTAAACTCTGGACTTAAAGACATGTTTTATGTATATACTTTCTCAGAAAACTATTATTTATGTACAGGATGGGCCGGGGAACTTCCTGCTTTGAACATGTTATAGTGAAGGTCGTGAGGAGGAGTTTGGTAGAAGAGGCGGAGTGACATAATTGTTTTCCCGACCGTCTCAGTCGCAAACATGTAGTAGTCGAGGCAGCAGCATGCTTTTGCCGTGGAGGCGTATTTCTCTTTCGATTGGTCGGTGATTGCAGTGCAACGTACCTTTCGTCGTCACTTTGATACTCTTCCACGAGGTCATGTTCAGAATCGAAAATGTGTTTGAATGCGGATGGATGCCTCCCGAGCAACGGGGAATGTGTCCAAAGAAAGGAAAGGACTTTCGAAGACCCTTAGAGCACCTGAAAATATGGAACGAGTTAGTGAATCAATTCCGACAGATATGTAACAATGATCCAACAATTCCCTTGACCTGCTCTGGACAACTTGTTACAACAAGATGGGGCTACAGTCCACACCTCGAGGGTTTCCATGGGTGTTCTGAGAGTAGCTTTCCCCGAATGACTGATCTTCCTTAATTTATCCCCTCCTGATTACTTCCTGTGGGGTTATCTCACGTCCCTGGTTTACAAAGATCGCTCCAAGACCCTTGAAGACCATTGGAACATCATCCGAACCGAAACTGACAATATCCCAGTCGATATACTTGGAAAGGTGACTCAAAGCTTTCGAAGTCGACTGTATCAGTGTATTGATAGTCGAAGGCGACATTTAACAGACATTAGATTTAAACCTGTGTAAATTCAAAGTTTAAATGTTGTGTGGTAGGCGGAAAATAACAATTAAGTCGAATGAAACATGTAGTTAGTTTTATTGCATTTTCAAAACAGGAAGTCCCACATCCTGTAATTAATAATTGTTACAAATGTTTCTTAGGGACTAATGATTCAATTAGATGCAATGCCCCCACCAGCATCCGGAATTTTTAGTTTCTCACAGCCGGGTTAAGCCATAAGATACGTTTCTAAGCTAATTCTGAAGCTACTTGAAGTATTTTAAAGTAATGGAGAAAAATTGTCTCTGAATAAAAACTTTCAGGAAAACGAAATAATTTAGTTTGATAAATTGGACCGTATAATTGTCACAAAAAAGAATCTCATAAGCTCGTTATTTACTATCAGACTTCTAAATCAAATTGTATAAAGTTCGAAGTAAAAAAAATACATTTAATTTCCCTTTCATATTTTCCGTATTTCATTTTTGCCCATGAAAAAACAAATTGGAAACTTAAAATTCAGATCTGTTTATCTCTTATGTAGCACATAAAATTATTACAAACATCTTAAATTACTGCCTAAAAATACGATTAGTTCAGCAAATGATTTCTTTTTTTATGAAAGGCAGACTGCCTTTTTCACTTTGCTATGCTATATTTCACTCCTTTTTCATGCATGTTTGTTTCATCAGCAGATTTCTCATTTTGAAAAAAATAAATAAAAAACTGATTACAAAAAAGATAAAAAATTAGAGTTTTAGTAGACAGCGACTTTTACTATCAAAACTGTATAAAATTACACATTTTATTAGTTTCTGCAAGAAATGTTTTCTCGTTGTCAGAGAAAGATTTTTAAAAAATGACACGCTTTTTTCACTCGTCAATGTTTTTATGTATCGTAAATACGTATACATGCGTGTGTATGTATTTATATAAATATTAGATGAGGGAGGATTAAAAAGTAATCGGATGAGTGAGTGCTTTATTTAAGTCGCACAAAACAAAAAGACACTATATATAGGGCTATTTGCGACGGACCTCGTAATTCTGAACCAAGGTCAAGAAAGTGACAAGGACAACATTTGAGCTTGCATCACCAATCTACAAAGTACGACTGCCTCTACACGGCGGGTTTTCAGAGGCTCATGCAATGGCGTAACGGAGAATATTAGCCCCGCCCCTGTAAAGTCTGGTTCTGGGCCCCAAGCAGTACTTGGGGTCATCTAGGCTTGGGTCCCCTAGAATTCTGTATGCCCCCGCGATGCGCGAGTGTACGTATCGCCACTGGGCTCATGACATTTTCAGTCGTGAGTTCGTGACCATAAGCATTAAGCTGTCGCGGCCACCCTAAAATAATCGGATCCTTGCCTTAAAAAGTTAATTTATTAAGTTTTTTACAAAAATCATTCAGTCTCCTTCAAAGTATTCACCATTAGATGCACTCGTCCAGTCTTCTTTGCCACAGTTTGAAGCACGTCTGGAACGCAGAGACGTCTTAAGACTCTTTGAGGTCCTAGGTCCCAGAGAAACCTTAAGATTTATTGTAGCCCTGGGCCCCTATGTAAAGTAGGCCCTACCCGAGATCTTTAAATGAAGACAGTATATAGCATGCCTTGTCAAATACTCGTTCAAACGGTAATTTGAAACAAATAAATGTGCACGACCCACTATCTCATAGGGTTTGCAATCCCGTGTCATATTTTCAATCCCGGGATTACATTATCCCAATCCCGAGATTAGGATTGAGCTATTTATTAAAAATACTTACATATTAAAATAGTTGAAATTGACGAATAAAATTGAAAATATAGTTAAAAATTGATTTAATATTATTTTAATGAAACAAATAAAAAAAATTATTTCATAATAAAAAAAATTAAAAATAGTACATAATTAAATTTTTTAAAAAAAGCATATCTTCATTTCTTGTGTTTCTGTAAATAAGCTTATAAAAACAGAGCTCCTCCAGCGTTTCATCGTTGGAACGGCTTCTTATTTTTATTACAAACTGTCCCACAGAAGAAAATGCACGTTCGGATTCTTTACTAGTAGGTATTATCGTCATTAGATAGGAGTATGTTCTTTTCAGGTAGTCACCACGTCTCCCTCCGTTTTCAAAAAAGAGATATTTCTTTTTGAATTTTTGATGACAATGTCTCAAATTTGATAGACTGCATGGGTGCATATACCTCTTTGATAACTTTATTTAGTTCTTCTGCTACACTTAATGGTTTTTGTATATAAATTGATTCAGTTATTGAATCAGAATGTGTGAATCAATTTCAAGTGTTACCTCATTTGAAATTGAAGATCCAGTTGCATGAGCTGTTAGTTATGCAATGGGATTTGAAATGTCTCAAGTCTTTCAAGCAGGTCCGCTATTAATTAATGGCATTTAATTGAAGAAGGAACTGTGACAAAATCTATACTTGAGATGTTGCTTATATTATTGTGTAAGCATTGCAATGATCCACTTAGATCTATGCGATATTCTCCCATACGAGAAATGAGAGCTGTGCATATATGTTTTTTTTTTCTATAGCACACTTATAATTGCACAAAAAACTTCTACTTACACATTTCATAAAAAATATAAAATTTCATATAATTTTTTTAAAGAATTAAATTCTTACAAAATTTGTATGAGAAAAAATTTTCTAAATATAATTCAGACAAAAATTGAATCCCGGGATTTCGGGATTGGAAAATGGGGTTTCGGAATTCCGGAATCCCGAAGCTGAAAATCCTACTAGATATCTTCCAAAAATTCTAATTGCCTCTGTCTAAGTTAACTGACACCGGACATCCTGAAGATGTGAGAAATGTTCTTTTTCTGACCACACTCGTGATGGGAAGAAAGTTACAGAAGAAAATAACAAAAAACAAATATCAAGTTTCTCGGTTTAATATAAACACCCGCCTCGAACCCTTTAAGGTTCAACACGTAAGAAAACTAACATTAAACGTATACAGTACAAATAAGGTAAATAGATACATTAAATGTAATACCAGATTCACAATACTTTGAAAAAAAATTTCAAAATATAATTAAGACAAAAATTATATACCGGGATTGGAAAAAACCACCGGGATCCCGGGGCTGCAAACCCTACTATCTCAAAAACCTACGCACAAATCGGCTCGACTTGCCGTCTATCCGGTATAGTGGTTAGTAACGCTGATTGCGGAGACGTAGGGTCTGGGTTCGAATCCCAGGGAAGGCATGAATGTTTGTATTGTAATTCTTCATGACTTTAAATTCCTTCTTTCTTTGTGATGTGTGCTTCATGCTTACTTCAGTAATCCCCCGTGTGATACTTTATAGTGCACGGGGTTTTAAAAAAACAAGTTTTATAGTTTTAAAGTTTTTATAGTTTATAGTTTTAAAGGTTTTAAAAAAACGGCTTGACCAATGGCCGCATTTCGACTAAATGAGTTGAATGATTGTTTATGGTACGAGGCCTAGACATGGACAACGGTCATCACATAATAATATAGTCTTGCCACTTTTAATAGTTGTCACGCAGTTTGAAATTTCCTGTTTTTCAGAGAATATGTAGGGGAATAATATTTTATCACTAAAATTATCCGGATCATGATCTTATTAAGATGGAGTCGAGAACGAAACGAGGCCCATGCCTATAAGACGCTGGAACGTTTCATCTTTGATATCGACCAGTTTTTGTTGTGAAACTGCTTTGTCTCCACATCATCGAAAAGCACTTCCCTTTTAAATTTTATTTCATTCCCAAAAATAAAATTTTAAAAAATCACATGATGGCAAATACGAAGGTTGTGGAATAATAGACCAGACCTGAGAATCCAAATAGCGCTTCACAGAATAAGGCTGTGTGTACTGGGGCGAGGAACAAATTAAGCTGCAACACATCTCATTTACAAATACTCAGTAAAAATTCATTAGCATGAGCTCTAATTCTCATAATTATCATTATGAGAAATTAAAGAACTCCCAATTCTGATGAGAAAATAGAGACACTTCAGTCAACAGTCAGTCCTAGGTCACAGTTCACTGTTGCATGATACCATTTAGCCTTAAAATATTTTAAAATAAATAAAAGCCCCATTTTTTATTTAAAAAAATAAATTTTTTTTGTAAGTAAATAGAATTAAATGTCAATTTATAATAAGTAGAGAATAGCATAATTATCTAAACTCAGAATCATTTCATTAGGTAATATAATTAATTCTTTACTTTCTGCAGCAATGCCTAAAAAAATTGTAATTTCATTCAAATATATTTACAATATATTAATAGTATAAAAAGATAACACAAACAACTCATTTAATAAACCATATTTTAATAGTATAAAACATATATATATGATTAAAAAATAAATGTAACTTTTATACTCCTAATGGCAATAATTTAGCACCTTTATCACTAATTTTGAAGAAGAGTTTTTGTTCAGTTGAAGTACACTGTCCTTTATTTTTTATTTCAAAAGTGATCTATAAAGTAAAAAGTAGAAAACATATCATCAACATAATGAAAAACAAATATAAAACATTTAGAAGTAAATTATGAAGAAAAATAAACAAAATTGATTTATAAACTGTATACTGTTGGAATAAAATATTCATATACCAGTCATATCGTAATCAACAGCTGAATTGCAAACACTTTTACTAAAAATAAAAATGAAAAAACTATCTTTCTCGAGTTTTGTTAGATGATGAACAATTTTTCACCCCTTTCTTGTGTCTTAAAACAGGCACTGTTAATGTACAAACCATTTTTAACCATGTTTCTTTTAATAATACAGGTTTTGAGCTTTTAAATGAATCCAAGATGAATAATTTATACTTCATTAATACTTCAGATCACACAATTTATGATTTCTTATGGCTCATATTAACTTTCTTATAAAAAAGTTTTTTTAATACTATTGTGTTATAAATTGATACTGTTCTTATATACATAAAGGTGTAAGATGATGGTTTATGAAAGGATGAGCAGATAACATGAACTGCTTCTCACAGTGGTATAAGAGATAATATTGGGAGCCCCTGCAAAGTCAGGTTTGGGCCTCACAGTGGTGTAACAGATAATATTGGTGCCCTAAACCCAAATATGTACCTGGTGCTGGTCAGGCTTTGGGCCTCCCTGTAATGCGGGGGTATATGTTACACCACTGGCTCCTTAATTCTAGCTCAGAATTAACATTTTATGCATTTATATGAAAACATATGAATATTTAATATTCAAATTATGTACAAAAGTTAAATTCGCTCATTTAAAAGCAGCATGATAAATAAAATATCCAACTGTAAAAAAATTACAAAAAGAAAAACAACATATTTGCATTAAATTAATTGCCCTTTTTTTTCCCTTTCTAGTCATAAATATACTCCAGCCTCTTTAAATCATGCTCATTTTTCCTTTTCTTTATATTAATCACAAAATTTTTCATAAATTCGTAAAGGTTCAGAATTTGCGGAACAACTGTTATCTGAAAGAAATATAATTGACATCCACTCACTCAATAAAAAAGGTTGAAGAATTTGAACTATAAATAACATGAGTAGAACATGCACACTTTTAGCAATTTTAAAGCTAAATTATTATGCTGTTAAATCTTATTATGATCTATGCAACTTAAACACATATATCTGCATATGCATCACTGATGCTAAAAGAAAAAATTTCACACACT
Source organism: Trichonephila clavata (assembly GCA_019973975.1). Classification (NCBI taxonomy): domain Eukaryota; kingdom Metazoa; phylum Arthropoda; class Arachnida; order Araneae; family Nephilidae; genus Trichonephila; species Trichonephila clavata. The sequence continues at coordinate 50,551 of BMAO01007695.1, read as the reverse complement.
GCTTTACAAAAATTTGCAGAAGATACATGTTTTTTCCTTCAATTTTCTGTTGGATACCATTCTCAAAGTAACGTAAAATTAATTATCTGAAATTTAAGCATACAAGCACAAAAGATTAACAGTAATACTTTATGTATAAGATAAAGAAAACAAACAGAATATCTGAACATATATTTCTGCCGTTTAATTTGTTCAGCAAAATTCGAAATTGCACGATGCAAAATTTAAAAAGAGAGGATGTTTTTGTTCACAGAAAAATACATCTTAATTGATGGAATTATTTTTTAAATATATTATTTAGGAGCAATAGTGGGCTATATATTTGTGATGGACATTGTAATTTTGAAGCACAGTCAAGTGATGGCAATGAAAGCTGAACAGGTACCCCACTACTACATACAGATACAACTCTCCGCAATGCGAGGACAGAGTCCTGACACATTTCACATCAACCTTACCATACAGTAAGTTAAGAGACAAGTGTAATCAGGACTTGAACCTATGACCTTGACAAACAATTATAGCCACAAGCTCCCTACTACGAACATTTGGCTACTGTAGCCAGAAAATGCAACTAGTAAAAAGATTTGGTACTTAAATATTAGTGTCACTGCAGCCAAATTGGCACCACACAAACCTCGCCCTTTCTACCAAAATCTAACTGATTGGTTTTTCCCATATAAAACAAATTACTATCTTTTTTTTTTTGATATCAAGGCGCAATTCTCATGGCAACAATTTTGCTGTGGTGACGATGATATGAAAGAACCAAAAAGTTTTTCACATTCTGTAATTCAAAAAAAAAATCCTATAAATCTGTTTAGAGTAAGCAGATGCAAATATGTATTTTATTTCATAAATTCGAAACAGAGTATAAAAATAAATGGATAAGAAATGTTCTACACCATAATTTAGAATTTTTATTATTTTACCATAATAAATCATCATTACTTACCTTTCCATTTGTATCTTTGCTAAAACCAGTTTTTAATCCTTCAACCTGAATTTTTACGTCAGCTAAATGACTGAGATATGAAACTAATTTCTTATTCTCATGGTCAATGTCATCAAAAATACTGCCAACTAGTAAATTTCCAGGAATATCTGAGATTTTTACGCATAATGTATACAATTGCTGTATAAAAGGTTGAATAGCTCGAAGAGACGAACCAAGATTCATTAATGAATTGATTTCATCAATGAAAATAATAAAACCATCCGGATTTGTAGAACAAATATTTTCAACTGCTTTTTTTATACTTTCATATAAAGATTTCAAACAGTTTGTGTCATGGCAGTCTTTCGTCAATGAATTAAATAAATCCGTGCTTTCACACTGGATAACGGATTCAATTAAGTTTCCAGCTTCTAATATTGCATCAACAAAAACTACTTTCTGACGATCACGAACGATTTTGATATTTAAACCTGACTTTACTAATAAATGAGTATAATGACTGTTCGACTGCGCCAAATTAACGATAATTACAGCATGGTTTTTCTTTATATAATGTGAGATAAAATCACCAAAAAAGAAATTTAAATCACTACTTGTATCTTTAGTCGCAAACAGAAAGTTCTTTTGTATCAAACGATCATCCAATTCTAATGCCGAAATTATGTCGGAAGACATTTTCCCAGAAAAACTGTTTAAGTGAATACTTTTTTAAATAGATTTATATTCAAGCAGATTTATACTTGGTTGAATGCTATTTACACACGTTGTTTTGATTTGCTTTCCAGGCTTACAACTTGAAGTATGTCTCTCTCATTGATTGATTTACTCAAGACAACTGACTTAGTATTGTCCACCAAAACAAAGCCTTATATAAATACTTCGAGAATTTTCAAATGTATTAAAGATAAATTTTTAAGAAATTAAGGTATTGAATTTATCAAAAAAATTTTGATCAATAGTTTTCAACATATATTTATATATTTTTAAAATGTTTCCTCATTAATTTGAAAAAATTAACTGTGACTGTCAAAACTTAAAACTTTGTTTCCTAAAACTTAAGTTTTATCTGGTTGAAAGAGGTTAAAAGTTACGAGATTTTTTTTTTTTTCTTCTCTAAAAAAAAGATTTTGTGTGTGTGTGTTCTGGCTTAAAAAGGCTAAAGTAATATGTATGACTTTTGCAATCACATTGTTTAATCTACTCTTCCCAACTGTTATGCTCACTTCAAAAATTAATTATGAACAAGATTCCTAGACAAGACAGTCGTGAAGTGCCAATTGTTGTCAATAAATGCAAGTCGTTGGATAGTAATGTAACGAAACATGACTATTGTACTTTACAACCCCCGAAAGCAGATGAAGGTAATGCGTGTCAAAACAAAAACATAATTTATCGCCGAAAAATACCCAATCAGAATATCGTTGCTAGACTAATAAAACGAGAAACCCATTTTGTGAAACCATCGGTCTCTTCTCACTATGCTGTAAGATGGTTGCATCAAAACGTTGTACCAAATTTCACTGTTGTTGATATTGAAAAACCACCGTGTTTCCTTCGAAAATTTTCACCTGATGGAAAATATTTCGTTGCTTTTTCACTAGATCAAACTTCTATTGAAATTTATGAATATAAAGGAGCTGCTGCTGGAGAAACTCTACTTAGTAAAGTTTCCGGTGAACAAACCTCTATAAGTGATCCTGAGTATTCTAATATACGCACAAAAATATTTGAAAAATTCTTTTGTTTGAAGCATATTGTAAATGTAGCTATAAATGATGAACAACTGAATAGAGAATGTAGCTTATTTACAGATGATGGTAATTACATTATTGTGGGTTCAGCTGCATATATAAATGATGACAATATGCCTCCATTTTTTGAAATTTATCGAAATAATGAGTCAGTATCTCCAAATCCAAGATCCTATTTAGAAAATTATACTTTACATCTGATCGATATGAAAAATGGTATTCTTTGCGATAGACGCACATTTAAAACAGATAAAATATTTCTATCTCATAACCAAGGCTTGTATTTGTATCATGATTTTCTCTGTGTTTTATCAGTGCAGCATCAGACTATCCATGTCTTTCAAGTTACAGACAGTGGGTCTTTTGTGAATGTTCGCAACATAGGCCGCTTTTGCTATGAAGATGATGAGTTTTATTTGTCTAGTGTAAAATATCCAGAATGGGAAACTTCCAAAACTCCTTTTCGACCATATCGGGAAACCCAAATTAATGCTCTGAAACACAGAATTCTTGTATTTTTGTACAGGAAAGCTGTTGCTAACTGCCAAAAAAACAATTCTTGCAAACCACTGTGTGATTTTTATCAAAATTTTGATCATTTTTCACATCTTAGAATGTGGAAAATGCAATTAATTGATAAATCACATCTTCTTATCAAATATGCCAGTGAAGATGTCATTACTCTCCGTCTACCAGATCCCAATGCACAACCATCTTTTTTTGTAGTTTACAACATGGTTACAACTGAAGTTCTGGCTGTTTATGAAAACACATCGGACAAGCTTCTGTCAATTTTTGAGGACTTCTGTGATTATTTTCGAAATGCTGCTTTACAAGCACCCTCTCAATTGTCCTGTTCCCCATCTAACAATGTTCATGCTAAAACTTTACAGCATCGATTCCTACAAACTATAATAAATGCTCGATTTGGTGGTCAGACTGAAGCTGTCAAACGCCTTCTTGCTCAGCTGCCCATTAGTTCACAGTCATATAGTGTCAGTCCATATTTGGACTTGGCATTGTTTAGTTATGATGATAAATGGGTATCGGTAATGGAAAGACCAAAAGCCTGTGGTGATCAACCTATTCGGTTTTATGCCAGAGATTCTGGATTGTTAAGATTTAAAATTTATGCAGGAGTTCATGGTAAAAATCATCCAGTTTCTGCTAGACGATTGGTTGCCTTTACATTTCATCCTTATGATCCTTTTGCAATCAGTGTTCAAAGAACTAATGCTGATTATGTTGTTAATTTTCATGTGAGACATGTCCATTCTGATTAACAAAGGTGTTGTTTAGGCAAATTAGTTTTGTAAGTTTTTGCTTAGTGATGACTTGTCCATTGTTTAGTGATTTACGAGAATTGTTCATTCTGATTATTTTATTGAAGGTGTAATTTAGGCAAATGAATTGTAATGTTTACATAATGATGACATTGATTTATCCATTTGAGTGTTCACACACAAGTTTGTCTTTTATGAAAAAATAATAATCTTGTTTGTGGTAAATAATTCTTTGTAAAAAGAATTAAATTATTTTTTGTATTAAAATGTGAAGAAATATTTTCAATTGTTTTGTTATTTATGTTTGTTATACGGTTACACAAGGCTGAACTCTATAAAACTTGCCTGTATTAAATGTTGGTGTATTTTGTTATTTTGGGGGGGAAGGGAGAGAAATGCCATTTGCTTTTCCCTGCATTTTTGCTTATGTCATTCCTGTATTCATTTTTTTTATAGTGAACTTTCAGTATCTACATATCGGCTATTGACCAGTATATTGACAAATATTATGGAGTTTGCACTAAGTTTTTACAAAGAATTTCTCCAACTTACAAACAAGGTTATTATATTTGATCATGCATGGGAAGATTTTTCCATTAGTTTATGAATATTGCAGCTTTTAGGTACAATTTTATTTGACTAAAATAGATAACAGGCTAAATTACCAAATTCTCCTTTAAAAAAATGTTGGAAAATTTTTTTACATGAATAATTTAGATTGTAGATGAGAAAAGATTTCATCAAATAATCAATTAAAATGTAGCTAATGAGAAAAATCTGAAGGCTAAATTAAATTATGTGGTAAAATCCCTGTTAAACCTGCTGATTTTACTATATAAAATCTCTCCTACAGTGCAATTTTCAAACACAAAAGTAGGTTATTTGTTGTTTCTTATCCTCGAAAGATCCGACATAATGTCAAATCAGCTCCAGAAAAAAGGTTGGCCACCAACAAATTATAATAATAAGAAGATTGGATTTCAAGTCCTGCAAGCTGCCTTGAAGTATGCTCATTGCTGATGAGGGGGTGTTCCTGGGAAAAGTAATCTTCTGGAAGGGTTACCCAAAGCGCAAAGACTGTTTTATTATGCTTAGCTAAGGCCTGCAGGCAAAGGAGAAAACTTCTACCCTTGGACTTTCCCAGGGCACTCCAGTCTTTTTGACCAACAGAAGCTGCTTATTTTTTCCTCTGTATGGTTTTGTTGACATGATTATTTTATAGTAGGAAGTGATGTTCACTATTGATGGGTTTTATCAAATGAAAGAAAAGAAAATGATCATTGGGAGAAAAATAGTAGTATAAAACTGGTCTCTAATAGGAAAACATTTTTTCTGGGGAAAAAGTTGCAACCTTAGCATATTTGTCTTGCCAAGTTGGTGAAGTTATTTTTTGTTGCTGTATCATTAGGGTCCACTGGGATACAATCAATTATATTAAATATTATAATTATTTGTATTTACTTAATAAATTATGCATTTTGAACCCTATTTAGTACTTGATTTTTATGTGTTCACTGAAGAACCATGATGAAACTTATATTTGTTTCTCTTCAAGTTAATTCAAACTACTGAAAGTTCGTTCTTCAAGTCAATTTTGTTGTAGCCTTCTTCATTCAAAAATTGACAGTACCAGTAGCATTACTAATAAAGAGTTGGGGGATGAATTATTTTATGGTATTCTAATAATCCTGGACAATTATATCATAATTGTGTAAATGAACCCCATTCACACCTCTTTTCCATTTGATTTTGTACAAATGAAATTTCATTTTAAAATTTGGTATTTCTTTTTATTTTTCATATGGATGCAGGAAAAAGTTAACTTTCCACTTGCCTTTAAATCAGTCTTTCTGAATTTGCTTGTGATGTCTGTCCAGCAACAATGTGCCATTCATTTTACAAAATAAATTAATTTATAGAAAAAACTTATGTTGGAAAATATTGTTTTATGTAAAAGAAATATGTAAATTATTGGAATATTTATTTATTTTGCTTGATTTTTAAGTGATATGAAAATTAAATTTCCTTAGGTATTTAAATGTGATGAATAAAAATATGAAGCATTTTGTATATGTATTTAATGTTTTATTTATAAGCTATGCATCACATCTCTTATTTATTATCAATATATAGCAGGGGGGGAAATCTCACCTGGTAATAGTCAAGCTTGTTTTGTTATCATTACACTTCTCTCTTTTTGAACAAATGTTTAAAAAATGTCTAGAATTATTTTACTTTTCAAAGTTCCTTTATGGCAATATGTTTTGAGATTGAGAATTCTTGTTAATTTAACAATTATATTTAAAAATAGTTGTCTATTATGCAGATATTAACTTACTTTTTAAACCGTTTGCAATGTTTTTGTACTTATTTTTGTTCTCTTTTTAATTCGTATGTTCTACTCTTGCAGGATTGTGTTATCTACAAAAAATTTATTTTAAAAGTTAAATGTAAAACAAATATTTGGTTAGTTTCAACTAAAAAAACCCAAAACATGACTTCTACAAAATGTTATTTTACTAAGGATACTATTTAAATGAACATTGCCTGTATATAGATGAATCATATGTACATACTGTGTTATGGGCTTGTGAACAAACATAATTTTTGAATACTGTGTATTCAGTTTTTGAATCTGTTCTCTTTTGTCATTGATAAAATATTTTAAAATAAATTATTTTATAAACTTCTATTTGAATAATCTGATTTGTGTATGTGTAGTCATTTGAAAAGTAATGTTTGTTATATTTCATATATTCACTATTGTTAGTGTATACAGTCATATAAAATCTTAAAACAAGAGTTTTGTGAATTTTTATATGTTTGCTTATATAATGTTTAAAGAATCGAACATAAACTTTACATATTGATGATGCTTCATCTTGTAGAGCAGCATATTTATCATACTATTTGAATTAATCCATTTTTTCCTTGTATAAAATACTTATCTTTATATATAAAATATACGTGTCACAGTGTTTGTCCGCAATGGACTCCGAAACTACTCAACCGATCATAATATAATTTTGCATACTGTGTGTCATTTCGTCCAACTTAAAACATAGGATGGTTTTTATTTCAATTAATCACGCCATAATTTTTTTATTGCCGGAAATGTGAATAATCTGGAAAAAAACGTTGCCAGATTCCCTTAAGGGATGCTCATTCGGTACTCTCGACGTTATTTCTGAATTGCCTCAAAGTCATTTACTTTGCGTTAGCTTTCTGTTTGGAAGACGGGAAAGGTTGAGGTAGTTTTGAGTCTTTCGCTGCGTAGTAAAAAGGGGAATTCCCTCATAACACGGGACACTCATTCATATAACGCATCACAACCGATAGTTTTTTTTTATTCTTAAAAATTGAAGAACAGAAGAATATAAGTAAAAAATATAAAGAAATATATTTTTATCGCATAGTAGAATTTTCTTTTTGAATTTCATACTGTGAAATGAATCAATATCTTTGCGTTTAAATAAAAATTATTTTAAAAACTTTTAGTATCAGTGATTTAAAAAATAAAAAGCCAAAAACTTTTTTGGTTGAATTGCCGAATCGGCCACTTATCTCGCCAAATCGATAAGTGCGTCAACTCTGGTAATCCTTTTGGCTTTTGTATCAGTGAGGAAGAAGTCAGATAGGGTTGCTATTCCAAAACACAACGCGCCAAATTAGCGGTTTTTCAAAATTTGGCGGACCAGTGGCCGATTTGACAATTTCGCCACTTTGTTGAACAAACTCAAAATAATTAATAATTTCTTCTTTTATAAAGATAACTGCATGAATTTTTTTCCCGTGTGTCGAACATTTCAAAAAATCCTCACAATTTTACTTCAAGATTTAAAATAGTTGTGAAATTTTGTAATTTGAAAAATTTCTACTTTTCTGTCTTTTTTTCAACATCATTTTCACATGTCTTTCAACTATTTTAAAAAGGCTACATTTTCGTTTCCGGAACTAAAAAATTGCAACGAAAGAATTGAAAAGTGAGTGATTAATAAATTCGCCTATTCGAGAGTTTTTGGCGACGGACCTCGAAATTTTCAACCATGGTCAAGTGAAGAGAACAACACCTGAGCTTTCACCCATCTCTCCTAATTACCACACCAACACAAGAACAGATTTCGAAAAAGGGAGTTTTAATGACATAGTTAAAGAAATCACTCACATCGCGCATTCACACACATAAGTGCTATCGTCCTGAGGGAAACAAGAAATTCCCATGGGGATTGTTATTCACTCGGTAAAAGCCCGTGCAACGCCGGGCGAAGCGAAGAGGAAAGAAACAAAGAAGTAAAAGTAATCTCGAAAAATTATATTGGAAGTGCTGATTTTGTGAAGAGAAGGGAAAATGTTAAACGAGAAAACCATTGATACGCACTCATATCGTACGCTTCACACCCACACAAAAGAATGGAGGAAATTAACACATGAGGATTAAGTTATACCCTAGGTAAAAGCCCGTGCAACGCCGGGCCGGTTCAGCTAGTACATATATATATATTTAAATTTATTAAATACCTCCAAATTTTAAAAGTGCAATATGATAAGTGTTTGAATTTTATTTATATATCATAAAATTATTTGTTTCAAAACATACTCCAAACATGTAAATTATAATAGATTAAATTTTGAAGCGCAAAATTGTTTTCGTCATTATAAACAGCTATTTATCATTTTTTTATGCTAACTTTTGGATATGTATAAAGTTAACTCCACTTATAGCTGAACTTACACCAATCATTTCAATGGCTTAAAATTCCCTTTAAGATAACACCAAATGACTTCTTGTGAATCCGTTACAGCATAAATTCACCTGTGTGAAGCTAAAAATAATTTTTCTTTTAATTACTTGCAAAAAGTAGTTATATTCTTTAAAAAACACTCATTCTCTGTGCAAATTATTCCAGATATCCATTGCTGCAGTATTGTTTTTTACCTTTTGTAAATACTTTCATCAATCTCTACATCTTGATTTATGCCATATCTTAATTTTTTTCGTAGGATTCCATACATTTGATAATGCTTCACTCCTTTCAGTTTTGCAATAGGCAGCTACCATTTTTTTTTTTTTTTTCAAATCAAAAGAAACAAGATAATAGCTGTAGAACTCAGGAAATTAATGTTACAGCAACAAGTAGAATAGGAGAAAGTGCTGCATTTCATGTTTCCCATTATTGGTAAAATATCACACCAAACACTTTTCTGGTTTGGTAAAAAATTAAATAGGCTGGTACACATGCACCTTACTTTTCCAAAAGATTATGTACAAATGAAAGAATTGATAATTTTATTAGTTATCTCAGTTGGCTAGATACCATATATACTGGAATTATTGAAGCATGATTGTGTAGGAATAATAGTCAATTTGATGTTTTTCAAATATGCTTTTACCTATTTTATAACTGCACAGTATTTAATATACTTTTTAATACATGGAAAGAAAAAAAAACCAGCTAAACAATTAACAATTGGTGCTATAGTTATCCAATTTACTTCCTTATCAAACATAATGATACAATACTATATATGTATCAAATATATATATATAGCTGTAGATTTCATTTTGGCACAGTAAAATTGATGTGGAATGAACTATTGTAATGCTTGTGTTGTCTTATTTATTTGATTAACTTTGTAACTATGAAATATAATCCTTTGATGAGAATACTTAGTGTTGATATCTTAGCACAAGGACTTCAGATAATGAAATAGTCTATTTCATTAATCCATGCGATTTTCCAACTGTAAAATCAGGATATGGCCCTATGTTACATAAGTGTTGCAGATTTCCTTAATAACTTTTCGACAATTTTTGTTTTATTAATGATTCTGAATTTTTCAATTTCTACAATGAGTTCACTCTCTCCCTTTATATATATATCTTGTTCAAATTTTCAATTGTTAGTAAAATACTTTCTATTCATCCATTCAAGTTCAAATACATTTTTTTAAAATTGTAGTGGATGACACTTGATGTTAATAGTCTTTTCAAATATTTGTTCATTAATTTTTAATTTATTTAGCATTATTTCTGACAAAGTTGCTAAAGATGACGCCAGTATGCTTTTCTAACGAAATTAGGAATTAACTTAAGTAATATATATACATAAAAAAATTGTTTTTACTTCATTTGAAGTTTAAGTGTATTATTAAAAGCAAGTTAGATATTGTTCAGAGAGTCAAACGTTTTAAAATGGTATGACATTTTCTATAAATGTCATGCTTCAAAGAACATGAGGTCTATCAACCTCATAATCTTGAATTTTGGTGAAATGAAAGGGATGACACTTTGTGAGCCTTGCCAAATTTAACATGCATCAGCCCTTCCACACAACAAGTCTTAAGTGGAATTGGGATTAGAGGAAAATAACACTGCATTGTATTGCTTCAATTTAGAATACTGCGAACAACTTATAATGAATCTGATCTGATAAATGTAGCTCACAAAAAAATGAACATTTTACAGAAATGTGTTGAGTAAATACATTGTTTATACTATATAAAAGTGAGTAATAAAACATCTGAAGCAATAGTCTTTATTAGGTCTAAACAATTCAGCACACATTATGCATGAGCTATACACATTTACAATAACACTTAGTTTTCTTGCAAGTTTTTTTAAATATTTGAATACACAAATTAACAATAAGCAGAATTGACTTAAATTACATTTTATTTGATATTGCACACATTTTAATGAACAATCACAACTACTTAAATAAACAGTTTGACATTTACCATAGAGATATTTAAATATATGTGAAACATTATAGTAAAATATTTCGTCCAAGAGAAAAAACTCATCTTAAGTATACCACAACTAACATTTATCCAATATACAACTATTACAACATGAACTGGATTCTTAAAAAAAGATGTGTGCAGGTTTTTTACTTTATTAATTACCCCCCCCCTTTTTCAAATGGAGCAAATAATTCAAATTAATATTTTAAACTCAGCCTAGTTACATAAATTTCTTATATTTACTTAATCTACACATGGTAATATATACATTTTTCTTACATTAGAAAATATTTAATGAAGTTATACACATGTGAATTTTTTCACTAAATATTTTAATACATAAAAATTTAACATTTTATTTATAATAAAAAGTGCAGAATAGCTTGTAGTTTTAATTACACTGCAAAACTGAAACCTATAATGGGGAACACTTCCCATTTTGAGGTCAATTAAAATTAAACTGCAATGCAATTGGCTAGTGATTTTTAGTTTGTATACTACATAAAAATTAATCCTTTTAAAACATCAGTAAAAATGTACTCTTTATTAATTAGTGAATTGTAATGAGGGAGAGCAAGTACTAATATTTTCTATGTTCAGAACTGCTTTAATTCAGATGTGGTAACTTTTTTTTCTTTAAAAAAAATTAGGAATATATTATTTTTAATAACAGAAGCAAAGTATTACTTACAGGAAGTTTTTATAGTTAATACTTTTGAAAAATATCTTTTTTTATAAAATCCATTATTTACATTTATTAAAGGCTGAAAAATTAATTTTATTATACAATACAAACATTTATATTCATGCTACAGTTTAATATATCACACAATTCATTTCAAAGCAAAAGTCAAAGACACGCTGAATGAATAATTCATTCCAAGATATTTAAATAGAGAGATTTTTTTAAACACATTTTTACATACTTCTATTGTAATATCCTGAAACAGTTATTTAAGATATTGTACTACTTTACTATAAATACAAGAAATGACGCACAATATTAATTGTTTGGTACAATGAACGTCCACATCCAAGAGAAGAACAAACACACATTAAATACATTTCATTTGTTCACATATTTTTTCCCAATATGTCACGGTCACTTCAATGAAAAAAAAGTCTCATCACTGAGTGTGAGTTGCAATGCAACATCTTCATCACTTTTTGAAATCCATATATTTTCAATATTTTTAAACACACACATTAGGTTTTCTCCATTTAGTAAAACAGTACATAGTCCAAAATACATAAGAAACCACACAAATAACATTTCCCGATCATAATGAATAAAAGTAGCCTTTTCTTTAGCCAGCCATCGTAAGACAAATCTTGACCAGATAACAAAAATGGCTGAACAAACCAGTCTGTGGTTTTCATATTTGCTTACTTCATAAAATAAGCAAGAGTGAGACTTTTGCTTTTCATCAAAATATTCTAGAGTATCTTAATTTCTGTATCACTAATACATTATTTATTTCTGTGTATTGCTATCACTCATCACCATGAAAACTTTTTTACAAACTACTAAAATAACTGAATAAAAACAATCACAAACACTTCTTACACGTGACAACAACACCTATAAATGAACACTTTTATAATCATGGATCTCAACTGCATAGAGCATATTGTATAAATCTAAACCCTAGAAAAAACTCATAGCAATGAGTCACTTTCCAAAATTCAGTACCCTGTTAAAAGGTCATTTACTATATATGAAAAGCTTGATGTAAGACATCAAGTCAGTTATTTTGAGTATTTCAAATTAAAAATATGTCCTATCTATTAAATAGTATATAAATTTATATATGGAATGCAATTTAAAATATATATAATATTTTTAATGATAAATTCGAATCTTTCTTTTTCGGTATTTTTCTTTTTAATGCAGATCTTGAAAACTAATACAATGGTTATTTATACAAACTGATTTTTTTATTATTTACAGTAAGTGTTCAAGTTCATTTATAATAATGAACTTTGTTAACACTGATATATGGTTCAGATTTGGTACTCTTCTGGTATTGATATCGTAAATGAAAGGTAAAAAAAAAATGAATAGAATGACTTAACTCAATAAAAAATTGATTAAAATTAGCTCTTCATAATCAAATACTGACTTATCTGTTTATTTTGATAGTAATTATACCCAATTAATAATATAACAAAAATGTATCACAATTATATATGAAAAAAATATAACAGAGTTTAAAATAATAAATGAAGTGCTAATGCAATAAAAAAAAATTTCTTTGCTTCAATAACACACACTATTCTGAAATTAGATTCATTTACAAAGTTTTATTAATAAAATATAAAATATTTAAAAAATTTAATTCAAAAATAGTAATAATACAAAAAGAAAATTTTAATTCTACTAACACAATACGGTGAAAACTGCTAAATAAGATATAAATGCATGTCACAAAACAATTTTATAGAAGCACAATATTAAATTTAAAAAAATTAAAATAAATACATTTGATAATTTACAAAACTTATGTGACTATAAAAAGACAATATATACCATTATCAAGTACCAAAGTTTCATGAGCGTCAACTAGTTTGTTTAGTGTTTCGTATCCGATTCAGATGACAACTGTCCCTACTTTCTCTTGATGAAGATCCTGGAGTACGTCTGTCATCTTCATCATCACTAGTGTAAGTTGTTCCCATTGCAACAGCACCTCGAGTACTAGTTGCTTGCATTAGATCCATGTCTGGCCCATTTCGGTTTTCATACAATAGTATATTTAGAGTTTCTTCATAGATTCTTGCTTCAGGAAATTCAACCTTTAACATAATGTATAATTATTAATAAAAATACCATAACATTAACCACAATATCTTTATTCATCGACATCTTTGTTATAAAATATTCAGACTACTTATTTTATATTTAATCTATGCAAAACAATATCTATCAAAACACTACAAACTCTTAAAAGTCTAGAAATATACCAACAGAGTTAATGTAAAAAAAAAGTAAAACCTGCCAAAAAATTTTTATACAATAGTGTAGTAACCAAAATCCGATATCTTACAGATCTCTCATTTTATTGGAACCTTCCTTGTTCTTAAAAAAATCCTCCATTCTTAGAAGAATAACGCCTGCTCTTTAAAAACAGCTGCCTTTCTCTTGATCAAAACCGGTTTGCTAAACACTGAAGTAAAATTTTATGGCCTTTTAGGTGTAAGGGATAATTAGATTTTAATGACAGAAGTAATTGTTGTTGCTATGTATTAGTTTTGTATTTTAAAAAATAAAATAGTTGCTACAATTATATAGAATATCATAATAATTAATGAGCCTTTTTTAAAAATAAATTTATTGAATTCTTTAAATAAGTAATAAAATTAAATGGAAAAAAAAAGAAATAAAAATAGCAAATTGGCTGATTGGGCTACTCAAATCCTGACCTACTGCATGTAACTCCGATACACTGCCGCCTATGCCATGGCGACTCTGTAGGAGGAGAAAAATAAATTGTATATGAGCAAAGTATGAATTTCAAAATCTATTTTCTCCAAATTGATGGACCATTTGGCGCAAATACACAACTGGTTGAACACCCTAAATGAGTACTACTAATACGCAAAGTCTCATCTCCAAATAAATTTCCTTAGTCGTGCTCTCCCCTTGTTGGTGAAACTTAAAAGCTCAGCTGAATTTGAAACACATCAGTATTATTTTACATAATACTTGTTCATAGAATTGAAATATAAGCACCCAAAACTCATTACCCACCAAGTTATCCATTAAAATTTCATCAGGTTAATATTTTCTCTGAGATTTTAAAGTATTGTCTCATTTTTTTAATCCTAAAGTTACACTATTACATTATAAAATAAAAAACATTAAAGCTATCTTCATAACACAAGACCAAAATTTGGAAAAATTTTCAGATACGAAAAAATTGCTTCAATATTAAAAGTTTGCAAATAAAATTACATTCATTTATGATACAGCATCCATGAAGTTTTGAAATATTTATTCCCCCTTTTACTGTAAATACCAGAATGGAGACAAAGAATGAGAGATAATTTATTTCCAGGGAAAATTTGGCATTTAAACAGAAGTGAATGAGTAAAATGAGTGAGTAAATAAATGAGTTTTTATAGAATAGTGAAAGCCGAAATGCAAAATTAATGTAGAACTTTTTAATGAGAAAAAATGGACAGAGTTTATTTTCTATTCTTTAAAATTAGACAAAAACAGATGAACTATAAAATAACAAAACTAATTTTACCAAGATTCTTTCATTAATTTTAAAAATATTTTTCCAAAGTTATAAAATTAAAAGAAATAGAGAAACTTTTATTTCCTGCAGAAAATTTTTTAAAAAAAACATGCTTTAGTTTATTATAAGTTACTAAATAATAAATTTAAAATATAAGTTTTATAACTTCACACATACACACTCAAAAAAATCTGTATACCTTAGTATGTTTCTTGTCAGTTGCATACACAATAGAAGTGCAGCAAACTTCAGCAACCTTCCTTCCATGGCCATAAAAGGACCAACAACATATTTCAGTACTTCCAATCACATCTTTAATAAACAACACACGTCCACTGAACCGCAGTGACAGTTTGTCAAATAATTCAACATTTTTTAACAAGTTATCATCAGAAGTACTATAAAAAAGAAAAATTATTAGAGCTGCAAAGATAATGAAATTAGTAAAGTTTCAAAAACTATGCAAATATAAAAAACAAATAAGAATTCCCAAGAAAAGTAAAGCTGAAGTTTCTAAAGGGAATTTCAATAATTATTTACAAGAGCTAAATTTTAAACCTTGAAATTAAAAAAAAATCAACATTGCACAAAAGGTTTTTCAAAAAAAAGGGGGGGGGCTAAAAGAATTATGAGAATGTTAAAAAACTAATTTTAAACTCATTCTTTATAAAAATGCTATTTTAACTACAATAAAAATTTTAGTGCTCAACAATTAGTACTTGGAATATTAATGAAATGGCATAATTAATGAAATTAAAAATGTCAAAACACAAATTAAAATAAATATTTGTGTTAAGTTTTTGAAACTAATGCAAATGGCAACAAACTAATGTTAACAATGATTTGGCTGAAAGCAATATAGCACTCAATACATTGTAAAAATAGAACTAATTTTATATGCCACTAGTCTTTTCCTCAAATTCATATTGTTATGTTGACTTTTGTTTTTTATACATCATATTTTATTTTTCAACTTGTATTCTTTTGAGAAAATGGATCTATCTATTTTGTCTTAAAATGGCTCATCAGGCTTAACAATTTGCTTTATTTTATTTATAGTTCATCAGCATATGGATCCATATAAAAAGAACTTTAAGGCAATGAGATAAAGAAAAACAAATCACCAAGAAACTTTTTATCTTTATTTATGTAAAATAAACTGTATAAATTTTTAAGCAATCACTTAATAATACATAATATATGTTATGGACTTCATATATATATATATTATTACTATTATATACCTAATGCAAAATTAAAATAAGTACAGTTTTTCATCACTTAAAAAAAATCAAGCAAAAGACAGCTTTAAAAAATGACAGTGAATTATTAACTTCCAATGATTTTTTAAACATTTTAATAAGAAAATATATAATGTAATACAGAAAAAAACACATTTAATGTTAAAAGATAGCAAAAATATTTAATTGGAGAAACAAATAAGTTTCCTTACTTTGTATAGGAGTATTTATTATTGTGTCGATTAATCAGCAACTTCACAACAGGCTAAAATTGAAGAAAAATAAAGGATTAACAAATAGCCATAGTTTTTTTTTTTATATATATAACATTAAAATACTGCAACAAGACTACATATTTTTTAAAAAATTTAAGCAGTTTGTTTGATAGAAAAGCATGCATAAAAATGTGCGACGTTGTTCATTGAGAATTGAAATTTAGAATAACCTTCATAAATAAAACACAGAGATAAGATCAAAAGACAAAATCATCAAGCAAAACTTGCCAAACTTAAATATAGCTACCAAAGTTAAAATCATCTTTTAATCCCTACAACTCTTTCCCTGTCTCTCTATGACACAATTTATTATCATTTTTTTAACATTTAATCTCCCCACTCCTTTCTTTATTCAGTGATTAAATACCTGGATGAGCTGCTTCCTTGTCTCTCACAAAAAAGACAAAAATTAGCAAGTTTATTTCACAATGGTAGTCGGTTCATTACATGAAAAATGATCGCCAGCTTAGAATGTGAAATGTATCAAGCATGAATGCAGTAAAAAGCTTTCAAATTTAAGAAAATGTTTTTTTTCAAAAACTTTTTCTTCGGGCATATATACAACACCCTGCCCCCTCCTAAGTAAAAAGTCAAAATATATATGTGATTATAAGACATAATTTCCATAAATGTTTCGACAGATGTAATTCAAGAATGATACTGAAATGTTGCTCACACAAAATTGCTTAAAGTATATACATAAAGAGTTTACTAAAATTATAAAAAGGTACTATGTGTAATTTTTTTACTGTTGCCACTTTTTCTTTAAAGAATAAAATCAAAACAAAACTTTATTAAAAAATTTAGGAAAAAAATATATGTGCTGAAATGATTCACACTCCTTTTACAAAACAGCAATAATTTTTATATATATATACTCTGTGTATCATATTTAGTTTAAGATAAGACCATCTCGTACTTGTTTAATCGTATATATAATACATTGACACAAAAACTTTATTTTAAAAAGTATTCATTTAATTTGAATTCAAATATTCATTTTTTTAAAACTAACACTGAAATCCAAGTTAAGCTAATACCTCAATATCATAGATGCAAACTTCACTAATTTCCTTTTCTAAAATCTATATTACTTGTTTTTCATCATATTTTCCTTTTTAGAATTCTTTCTTATAAACAAGTCCATTTTTTATAAATTTTAATTCTTCAAAGCATCAATTTTTTAAGAATTCATGTACAATAAACATAACTGGGAATAGTTCTTACAATTTACCACATGCACATAAGGAGGAATACAATTTTCAAAAAGGAAATTAAAAACAAGGCTCTACTACCTAATTAGACAAATTGATTATTATACACTTTTTTTTTTCAAAGCTGTAACTAAAAACTTGAAAAGATGCAATATATTTTATTTTCAAATTTTTCTCCTTCAAAGCACCAGGTTTTACAAAATTATAATGAAAGAAAAATAACTCAAAAATCAATATTCAGAAATAAAACCTGCAAAAAACTTATTCACAGCAAAAATTTAAAAAAAAAGAATATTAAGAATAGATTGTTTCTACCTTTGTAGAAGAATTGATTAACATTTGTTCTTCTTTTGAAGATGTAATCAATGGTACTCTGCATATAGGTTCCAAATCCATTTCTCTTTTTCGTAAAGCAGATTCACAACACTCCATAAGTTCCTGAATCAAATAATATTTTGCCTCGGCTAATAGTTCTGAAATTTCTCGAGTTGAGTCAGGTAAAGGAACTGAACCATCACGCAAGAAATTGAGAATAGTACCAAAATGACGACCACAGCGATCAATCAATATCCAACCTGTTAAAAATAATTGCATATATATTCTAATACATCATACATCAATTCCAAAAATCATCAAGCACAATATGAAAAATAGATTACATTGATGAAAGTGTACTTTATTACTGATTAAAAAGAACTTACAAATACAGAATAAAAAGCCACAAAAAAGCAAGTATGAAAGAAAAAAAGCAACTTAAAAAGTTTAAAAACAAATAAAAATGATAAGAACAAATTCAATTAAAAATAAATTTGAATTTATTTTCACAAGATATAATTTTTAATTCAATATAAGCAGCTAGTCCTTAATGGTGAAATGGATATACAGTTTGTTTTTTAACTAATGTAAAAAAAATCTGACATGACGTTAGTTCTACATGTTTATAACAAATAATTTTTAAAAATTAAACTTTAAGTAACTTTTACATACTGAACTCAGTAGGTGGTCTTTAGATGAAAAAATATTTTATTCTTACAGGAACTAACTTTATGACTAAATTCTTTCTAGACTAAACAGGTTTAAGTTTGATTTACATTTTCAATACTTTTTATTCAAACAGAAATAAACATTATGAATAAAACAACAACAACAAAAATCTAACTAATTATTTGTTGACCAATGTAATTATCTTTTTTATGTCCCATTTTTATTTATTAGTAATAAGTACGTATGTGTGTAAAAGTTGCATAAGGTCACCCCCCATTTTAGGTAATATTAATTCCAAAAAACTATACTGGAATTCAGTATTCTATTGAGCTACTATCAAGCATGTTTACCATTTTGCAGATTATACAAAATAGCAGCTGCTATAGATTATGTTCAATATGTAGTTAAAATGAAAGATGGAGGAAAGGGGTTGCCAAATTTAATATGGAAAGACTAAACTCATTTTATGAAAGACCAAGTGAAGCCTAAAGGGCATGGGTTCTTTTATAAGAGGCTTACACTAACTACTCAGCAAACCAAAACAATTGAAACTATTTAATTTTGAAATGTAAAATATTAATAAAGAAATATTACTTGATTCTAAAGAAAATTTTCCATTTATGAACCATTGTAGTGCATAAACAAAATTATATCCAGTTTTTTAAAAATTTGTCTAATACAACATCCATGCTTTGACATGTCATTATTAGACAGAATTCACTACACAACTTAACAGCAAAATTGAAAAACAAATTTTATACCCTCATAAAAAAATTTAAGATCCAGCATGAATGAAATGTCATGTTACAATTAACTGTGTGAAATAAAGATTAATTTTAAATAATGGTAATGCTCAATTGATGCATTATAAGAACTTCAGTTTCTAAACATGATCTTAGAGAATTCACCTTCAGAATCAGTCAAAACTTCCATGCGGCCACTAAACATGGCCCGTAGCATGCTATCATGTTTGGTTAGTGTTCCTATAGTTGTGTAATGAAGAGATCCACCAACGTTCAATTTCACATATTGACTAGGAGCTCCTTTAATAACAGTTCTGTGGTCCCCAGACATAACAGGCTTCCTCTTTGGAACCAGGATGACTGTTACAGTCAGTGTTGTTACCTGAAAGTAAGTTTTCATTAATGTCCCCTTTGAAAATAATAAGTAATGATAAAAATAAAAAAATGGGCCATTTGATGTGCTTGATAAGCCAAAATGCTATTTAAAAGTATCATGAAGTATATTTAATAACTGAGCATGAAAGGTACTAAGATAATAAAAAGGAAATCAATACACCAAACACATTTTTTACACAGATATGTTCCTCAGATAACTGCACAAAAAAAAATCCTGTAAAAATACATGCAGCATTTGGTAAATTTGGGGATATGTTTCACAACTTTAAAAAAGTAATGCAAAATAAAAATTCTCTAAATATTTTCCAAAAAAAAAATAATAATAAAAGCCATGTTACAAATTTATAAAACAAAAACAATTCATTTTAATAATGAAAAAAATAGTGTACAGCAAAAATTCAGTCTGTAGGTACAGGCAACATATAAAAATCCAATTTGAAATTAGGAATAAAAATGCTGACTAACAACTATTCATCGCTACTTAAAAACATGTGTGCATGTTTATTTCGAGCTGGATCAAAAATGCTGTCATCAGTAGATGCACAACTGCCTGCTTTTATTCAAATGAAGGATTTCTTTCATTATTAATGGCCTCAGTTTTTTTTTTTTTTCTCATGTCACTTACAGTGGACCACAAAAGTGTTCGTATACCTGAAATTTCCCATAAAATGTCATGTTTTCAACTACTAAAACTTAATGTATCGGGATTGTAATTTTTTTTTATCATATCTTCAACTTGTTTTAATGGAATAACATAATCAATTTTTAAAACATAATATAGCTATTAATTTCAAAAATTAAAAATTAAAAAACTACTAAAAAATTATGCCACAAAAGTCTTTGTACACTTAAAAAAAAATCTCAACATAGTTTTAAATATTGTATTTGTTTCTTAATTTTTTACTTAGTAGGATATCTTTTATCGTTATCAACAACTTTTCAACATCTTGGTATAGATTTTATCAGTTTTCTGTAATTTCAGCATCAATATTCCACCATTCTTCTGTAATCATTGTTTATACTTCACATTTTGTTTTTATATGCCCTGTTTTCTTTTTTTTTAATTAAATTATCACCAAATATGTTCTACTAATCTTAAATCAGGTGATTTAGGAGGTGTTTTCAGAATTTGGGGACACCAACACTGAGAGCTGGGGACACTGAGAGCAATGCGCTTGACGTCATTACCACCCCCGTTAAAAAATAAAATAGTCTCTAATATTCAAATTTTGGGCAGATAATTTAAAATTGCTCTTTAAAGTACTTAATTAGAGCTCATAATTCACATTATTACCAAAAAATACCAAATTACCTAATCCTAAAGCCGATTTAACCACCCCCCCCCCCCCACGCCAGGACACCTCCATAATGAAGCATTGGAAGTGGAAGTGTTCTTGTTCCACATAAATTCCTTGGATTAAGTTTTCCTCATTTTTTCATTTACAAACCATTATACACCTGTTGGAGCCAAAATGTTGAATTTTCTGAAACTTAATCCCAAGAATCTAGTTGGAACAGTGAAGCAAAGAGGTGTAGGTGTTCTTGTGTAGGGGTGTAAATTGGCTTCAGGATTAAGTAATTTTATATTTTTTTATAATACTGTGAATCATGAGCTGCATTTAAATATTTTTAAGAGGAATTCAAAATTATCCACCCAAAATTTGGATATTGGAGACGAGACTTCATTTTTTAACATGGTAATGAGGCCAAGCGCACTGCTCTCAATATAAACTGCTGTTGTC
Source organism: Trichonephila clavata (assembly GCA_019973975.1). NCBI lineage: Eukaryota > Metazoa > Arthropoda > Arachnida > Araneae > Nephilidae > Trichonephila > Trichonephila clavata. The sequence continues at coordinate 28,976 of BMAO01007695.1, read as the reverse complement.
CCTATAACTGTCCCCAAATCCTGAAAATACCTCCTAAATCAACTGATTTAAGATTAGTAGAACATATTTGGTGATAACTTAATTTTAAAAAAAGAAAACAGGGCATATAAAAAAATGTGAAGTATAAACAATGATTACAGAATGGTGGAATATCAATGCTGAAATTACAAAAAATGGAACTAGTTTGATATCCATGCACACACGTTCCAAGTAGTAGATGGACATTTGTTATTTAAAATTTTCAAATTTTTTTTAAAAGAATTTTTATAACATCCATTTTATAGTTCTTTTAGAAAAAAAATTAATTTTGTTTTTAAATTTGAAAGTGTTTCTGATTTTCATTGATATTCTTTTCAGTACTACTGCAATAATGCCAACATTCCAGATAACTCCTCTAGTTGACAACTCTGATTCTGCATGTGTCATATGCACTGAATTGGCTTAGTTTCATATAATGTAGCCAATACAGTTGGATATTTTTGACTGGGTGTCAAAACATTTTGTGCATGGACTAACTCGAATTCCAAACACAGATGAATCCATAATAATTCAGGAGCATCTTATTGAAATATCCCCAAATGAGGGACTTATACCAATGTTTGCACATGGATACCACAAATTCTGGTTACAAAAACAGATCCCAATTTTAAAACCTGCATTATGGGTTATTGTACAGAAGCTGTTGACTACTTTCCTATCTTTCAATTTGGTAGAACGAAAATTCAGTGCCATAAGAAATCTCACCACACACAAACAATGAGATGGGCATAAATACACTCCTAACATCTCAAGTTCATCCAAGTCATTATTTTTTTTAATTTTATTTTAAACAAGTTATAATTTCAATAAACAATTCTTCAAAAAAACATTTTAAACTAATTTCTATACTATGCATTTATGTAGCTTTTCACTTAGGGGTCCTTAGCAGTGCCAGTTAATCCATAGGGCACTTGGGGCGAACGCCCAAGGGCCCGGATAAGCTAGACTTGAACAGATTTTCTGATTATCAATTTCACCCCCCCCCCCAGTGCCAAGAGGGCCTGTAGGTCTTCTGCGCCCAGGGCTCAAAATGAACTTAACTGGGCACTGGTCCTTGGGATAGTTGATTTTAAAAACGAGTCCATGAGCAAGTTTTGACTTTAAAAAGGGGTCTGTGAGCACATTTTAATGATAAAATGGGGTTCATGAGTTTGAGAACTAAATGTAATTTAACTTTTTTTTTTTTAAAAAAAAGAAATACAACATGGGGTGTATACTAAGTATCTTATAGTTTAATTTTTTTTTTTTTATGATTTCATGGAGTCTTCCTTTATTTTAATCCCATTTAGCATATTTAATTCCTTTAACCTAAAAGGCTGTAAGAATAATTTCATATCAGTCAAGATATTGCACTATGTTAAACTACCAGAAGAAATTACTCAGATTACCTATATTGAGCTTGCTTATATAAAGCTTAACATTAAAAAAAAAACACTTTCCAAAAGAATAATCAGACATGAAAGACAAAATTTATAAAATTGTATATTACAGCAGTAGCAATAGTATACATTGTAACACATCATATAAAATATATTACCATAAATTAAACGGTATGGCAAAATAATGGTAAAATTAAAATATTTTATTAATCTCCTAACTCGAGCTCCTGATTATATCATTTTGAATTCCCGAAACAATTAACACGATAAATTCTAATAAATAAAATAAACATTTGCTATCCTTCCAACACGCTAATTTCATAATTTTATCTAAAAATATCGATTTCGTGAAATAAAAAAATATTGAACAAAACACTTTGAAGAAATACGCAACTTTTCACATAACAAGAAAAAAAATATCAGCTGACAAATTAAAAAAAAAAAATTTCATATTAAGTTACAATATGGTAGTATGTTCTATAACAGGTGTCAAAAAATAATACTATCGCAAGAACATTTAATTTCCATGAAATAAGAAGCAAAAATAAATGAGTAACATTTAAGTCATCAAATAAACACAAAAAAGAATGTGACAAGAAATTAATCTTGAAAAAAATCGGAAGGGAAAGAAATAGGGAGAGGCAACATGAAATCGGGCGTAAATTAAAAAATGGCGATTGACAAGAAGCATTGAAAATGAATAACAACAAAAAGCTCTTTCACACAAGTACATAAAATACATTTCTCCTATCTCCATAAAATTTCTTCGAGAAAATGTAACATGACCGTCCATTAAAAACTTACCTTAGTTTCAATTTTAAATCCAGCAAAAACGTCCCAGAATGAACTTAAAAATCTTTCAAGAAATTACTGATTTATAAATGAAGTGTTAAATAGTTCAAATAGAATGTTTCTCTTTAAGTGTTGTTCTTTTCACATTTTCTTTGGTGGTTTTAATCGTTAGTAAAATCGCTCTATGATTCAATTACAATTCTTACATCCATCACTTCTCTCAAGATGGGGGAGAATTACGAAGTTTTTAAACAGAGGGCGATTTTTCTCGAGGAGGAGTTGGGAAAGCAACAGGGTAGACGGACTCTGCAGCCAAGCCATTCTGTCGCCAATACATGCCATTGGCTTCAAATATGATGCTAAAGTTTCATTTATCCGTGGATATCGTACCGCAATGTCTGGATTCTTATCGAAATCTTCTAGAAAAAAATATAGTAATCGTTTTGAATTTTTATTTTTAAAAAAATGCTGTAAGTTTATTTTAAATAAAATAAATTGTGAATTTTTTAAACTTTTTTTTGTTTTTGAAATTGAATAATAAAGTTGTAATGGTTAACAATTTTTTTGCCCATTCATAATAAAACAGAATTCTGAAAATAATTCTTTATCTTAGTAATAATTTAGTTCCTCAATCATTTAACTCAAAGAACAAACGTTTCTTCTTCAAAATTGAATCCATGGAAAAATATTTCAATTTAGATCAAAGAAAAAATTGGAACCCTGTACTATTTCTATAACGATGCTTAATGAGTATCAGCGTATGCTCAGAATACAGAGCATGCTTGTCTAAAACTTTAAAAAAAAAAAGCTTTTAAAATGCGGCCCACACTCAAATTATAAAAATATTTCAATTTACACATTTTATTTTTTTAAAAAAATAAGTGTATCAACAAAATATGCTGCATTAATTTTCGATTTAATTGAAGAGTTTGAAAAAATATTTCAAGATTTTCGAAAAAAACGAAGATTATTCCATATATTTTCTCCCCCTTTTTCTCTAGAAAAAAATTGGTAGTTATAGAGACTGCCGATAGAAGTGAAAACTTAGAACTTTAAGTATTAAAATTTGAAATTTCATAAAGTTTGAATTAAAATTATCAACATGAATCTGGTTTTCACATCTATTGACACTCCGAGAAACAACTAAATGCATGTTTATATGGTTTTTTATTATTCAATATATTACGGGCTGTACAAGATCATGACAAAATATAAATACAATTCAATTGAAATAACAATTAATATACAATCATATTATTTATGGATAGTATTTGTATTTACTTAAATTTCAATGTACTTGATTTTTAACATTATTTTAATTGTTTGCATCATTGTCATCATTAATTTCAACATTTTACTTAGACTTTTTGTACTTTCAATTATTTCATTTTGTTCAAAAAAATATACAATAGGCTTATGGTAACTAAAGTAAAAAAGAAAAATGTTTGATTCAAATTTTTGTAAGTATCGCATAAAAACCGCATCGATCGTCGTTTTATATTTTGTAGTACTGAGTTTTCGATCAATAGACATATTTAAATCAAGTGTTTCATTTAAAAATTCAATTAGTGATAGCAAAGTTAATATTGAAGTCTCCACTTAAAATCATCGGTACATTATCATATATTTTTCGCCAAATCTTTTTTCGAGTATATCGGAGGTTTGAACTCGGTACCTTCCGATTCGTAAGCGCGTAACTTACCACTAGACAAAAGTGATCACTCCTGTCCGGAGGCTGTTACTGGCTTATTTAGATTCCTCCACAGTACTCCCCCACCAGTGAGTTGGTGGATAGACGAACGAACGAGATATTTTTTTATGGAGAGCGTGGGAGTTGCTATTATTGCGTCAAGTGAGTCTGACGACTTTGCTGCGCCAAGTGAGTCTGGCGATTTGCTGCGCCAAGTGAGTTTTGACGACTTTGCTTGCAGGTAGAGAGCGCCATGACACATCAGAAGATTTTTGCGTTTTTCTTTTCAGCCGAGGTCACCAATATCGGTGGTTTGAACTCGGTACCTTCCGATTCGTAAGCGCGTAACTTACCACTAGACAAAAGTGATCACTCCTGTCCGGAGGCTGTTACTGGCTTATTTAGATTCCTCCACAAGTACTTCAGAACCTTCTTTTGTATAAATCATCAAATTTTCGAATGAAATTTGTTTTATGTGTCTCATAGATTTTCCAGACGAAATATAAACGGCAACCAATAAAAGGTATTGCCCATTCTCGGAATCGTAACGAGCAATGCCCATTGAACTTTTCACTAAATCCATTCAGTTTCACTTATAAGATATGCACAGCACTATACGTCAGCTGTATAGCTACAGATATACTGCTATAAGTATGTCAGTGACGTGAACGCACGAGATTTCACCCATCCAAAAAGTGTCTAAGGCGAACAGCACACTGCGCGTGCGCCAGTCAGAACATGTCGGTGACGCGAACTCATAAGATTTTTCCCTATCAAAAAGTGCCCAACACCACTAAAGAAATTTTCACTTCAATAAATAAATTACCTTCAAATGAGATTTAACTGAAAGAAAAATTTGGGAATGTTTCTATACTGGAGTTTTATGAAGATTACCTACACCTCGATAAATACCCTCATTGTTGCAGTTCTTATATTTGCGAACAGTTATTTTCCAAGAATGAAGCATACAAAAAAAACAAAAATAGGTCAAAGATCATTGACAAACGTCTTGAAAGTGCATTAAGAATAGCAACTTCATCTATTGAACCCAATATCGATTTTCTTGTTCAACACAAACGCAAATTCATTGATTTCATTAACTTGATTTTTTTCCATCTGTATGAAATCCTAACTGAATGAAGCGAAACTTTTACAAATTTAAAATAAATGTTACCTATTCATGTCCAATTCAAATTTAAGAAAATTATATAAAAAATAAGTTAATTTATTTTGATAAAACTACATGTAGAGTTAATTTTTAATTAAATTTGTTAAAAAAATACATTGTATGTGCGGCCCAGAAAAAAATTTTTTTTTGCAATGCGGCCCAGGAAAAAAATTATTTTTACAATGCGGCCCACAAGCGGTCATAGTTCAGACAACCATAATATAGAGGAAGAAACAGATTGAAAAGGAATCTGAAAATATTAAGAACATTTTCTTAATATTTAATGGTTTGGTAAGGTATAGAAAGATACTATAGAGCCAAATCAGACAACCCTGAGTAATGCCATCATTAGACATCCACCAATGAAAAACAAGCTATTTTCCTTTGAGTGTGTGAAAGAGAAATTCCGGATGAGAGAGCAACTTGGCATTCCGCTCTCTCTTTAGCATCATGCAGGTTCATGCGTCAGGTGTAGTTTTTGTGTTTAAATACGATTATGCCATTCTTCTAAACAGAAAAATCTTTTAACCAGGAGACCAGCTCAGGAGAGATTTTTCTATCCATCTAATCCTAGATGTGTGGCTCGTTTTAACCTACATATTAATCTTTTGTGAAATTCGTAATCGTATTTTCTTCACCACTAATTTATGTACTATCTTTTGCATCTGAAAACGATCTGAATACTTGCAATCAATATTCCGTCAATCACTAATCTCCATGACAAATACAAAACTACTTTTTGCTATTATGAATAGGTATATAAGAAGTATTTCATGTATTCATTTTACATTAACCAAATAGAAATCAGTTCCTTCTTAAATAGATTAACTGAAAGTTAGTAATGTACAGAATTTCAAGCGCACTTCTCTTTCAGGTTGAAGTCAGCGAGTTTTTTAAAAAAATTGTTTGAGAATATTTGAAAAACTAAATTTTATTTAAAAAGTTATAGAAATTTTCCAAAAAAAAAAAAATAGAGTGCAAAATTATTTGAAAAATGATTTCTTCTTACAAAGCAAAAACCAATTTCGAAAATAAAAGTTGTTCTTCATAGAAGGACAAAGAAAGAGATTTTATGGACATGTTAGATAAAAAACTACAAATGATACGGTCAGACACGTAGGTGAAAATGCCGTCAAGAACAATAAAAAAAAATCTATCAAAATATACTTCTAATTGATATCCATCTCACATGCAAAATGTGCACTAGAAGTAAACTTGTTTTTAATGTTGAACTCTGCACATGTGTGCAGAGATAAAAAAAAATTGAGCTTCATTAAAATCTTTTGATTTTACCATCAGTGTCTTCAAGAAAGGGAAGAATGAATTTAAAAAATCAGTCTTTAATGTTAAGATATAAATTACTAAATACATGTTTAGATAGTTCAGTCATATTAGTCAAAAATTAGGGTTTCACTGCGGAATGAGAGATAATAAGCTGAAAACTTGTATAGACCTTTATTTTGTCACTCTAAATGTTGTCTCAAAAGTCTCATAAAATCTCGTGTCCGCGTCTTAAGATATTAAAGGTCAAAGGTCAAGAAAATCGGATTTTTGCAAATATCTAGTTTCCTATGTCTTTAATGGTATTTACATTTATTATAAATATTGTAGAGAATAAAGTTTTCTATAACTTTAATTGAAACATTTTTTTATACATCAAACCATTTTTGAGATAGTGGGCGCTGAACGCGGAGCACTTAACTATCTACAGTTTAACGTAAGGTCAACCGCTAGTCACATGATATAATACTCCGTATAAATTCTATAAACCTTAAAATATATATATAGTTACAAACATTTGGCATTTTATTAATTAATTAAAGCTTTTATTTAACTTACAATGTATGTATGTATGTATGTATGTATGTATGTATGTATGTATGTATGTATGTATGTATGTATGTATGTATGTATGTATGTATGTAATTTGTTCGGGTGGAATCTTGCAACTCAAATTTGAAGCTGATATCTTCCTCCCATTGAGCTGAAATTTTGTATACACGTTTAGTTTGGATGACAATGCATGTTTTGACCATTTATATTCCAATATTGCAATTAATTAAAAAGATATTAATTAAAAACGTTAAACTAGTTTTGGGCGCCAACTTGGATATATCTGCATTGTTGTAATAATTTTATTGTTACAACAATGACAAAAGTTGGCGTCGAAAATCGGTTTTCAGCCAAACTGGAATTTCATAACGTTGCGCTATTGACTGTATTAATTAACTTTGTCTAAAAAATAAATTAAATGTAAAAAAACTTTTTTAAGAACAAGCTTTTATTTAAACGCGCTAAAAAGAATAAAATAAACTTTTCCTTTAAAACTTTTTTTACTATCAACTTATAACGTCATTACACAATTTATATGATATAAAAGCTTGTCGCAATATTTAAGTACTCATATTTACTTAGTTTGAATTTTTAAAAACCAAAATCAATCAGGTCAAGTTATTTATTTTACTTGTTTATCTACACAGGTAAATCTCGCGACAAGCTTTTATATCATATAAATTGTGTAATGACGTTATAAGTTGATAGTAAAAAAAGTTTTAAAGGAAAAGTTTATTTTATTCTTTTTAGCGCGTTTAAATAAAAGCTTGTTCTTAAAAAAGTTTTTTTACATTTAATTTATTTTTTACTTTTTAGTTATCGCTGGACAGGTTTCTCAGCCTGTTCAACTCATTGAACGCTGGTTCGCCATCCCTGGTTTAGCTGAATTAATTCTCGCAAAATGGTATTAGACTAAAAACACAATTTTTTTAAATCCGTAATTTTTAAGCAATTTTTTCAATCTTCATGCAGATTTTGGCTAACATTGTTCTACACACGAAAAAAAAGGTTTAGTGAGATTATCTTCATAAATGACAAAGTTATTAAATGTTTAATTAAAATTTTGACTATTTTTGAAAAACTTAAAGAATATATTATTTATTTGAAATATTTTGAAGATAAGGGATGTATTTCTCTAACATATTAGAAGAAAATTTGAATTGTTTATTAAAAACTTCAAAAGGCGTTTAAATATTTGTATTAATCAATAAAATGCTTAAGACTAAAAACGCATTTTGTAATCAAAAAAGAAAGTTTTATCAAATAATGATAATTTTTTGCTGGACATTGAATATCTTCTACGTAAGAATCTATTTTTTTAATTGCTCAGATCATCTTTAGAAACTTGATTTTGATAAAATCAATAATTAAATTCAAATAAAATTAACAGATTCTATTTGTAATTAAATTTAAAGACACATGTCGTAGTGTGTGTTTAGATTACTGGTGATAAAATGAGGTATATTTAAATTACTCGTAGGCTTAAAATTAGAAAATTTCTTTAAAAAATTACTTCATTTTATTGTAAAATTATTTTTTTTAATCGAAAATATATTGCATTTCTAGATAATATTTTTCTCTTATTGTTTTCCTAGCGGATTCCTTTTTGATGGGTAAGATACATTAAAAAAATGATCTTTCCGATTCTGTAAATTATTTTTTGTCTGAGTTTCATAGATTAAAGATAGATAAATTATTTAAAGAATTTCTTCAATACTCCATCTCAGTTTAACTTGGCAGCGTTGAGAAAGGTATACAATGTACCAATATACTTGAAAAATAGCTCTACTTTTTTGTTTTGAATTTAAATCCAAGGAAATAGATAGAAATTTGTAAAAAAAATTGCATACGTTGTAGAAATTAGATTGTTTTTACGTTGTAGAAATGTAATTATTTTTTAGACAAAGTTAATTAATACTGTCAATAGCGCAACGTTATAAAATTCCAGTTTGGCTGAAAACCGATTTTCGACGCCAACTTTTGTCATTGTTGTAACAATAAAATTATTACAACAATGCAGATATATCCAAGTTGGCGCCCAAAACTAGTTTAACGTTTTTAATTAATATCTTTTTAATTAATTGCAATATCGGAATATAAATGGTCAAAACATGCATTGTCATCCAAACTAAACGTGTATACAAAATTTCAGCTCAATGGGAGGAAGATATCAGCTTCAAAATTGAGTTGCAAGATTCCACCCGAACAAATTACATACATACATACATACATACATACATACATACATACATACATACATTGTAAGTTAAATAAAAGCTTTTAATAATTACATTTCTGCAACGTAAAAATAATCTAATTTCTACAACATATGCAATTTTTTTTACAAATTTCTATCTATTTTCTTGGATTTAAATTCAAAACAAAAAAAGTAGAGCTATTTTTCAAGTAGATTGGTACATTGTATACCTTTCTCAACGCTGCCAAGTTAAACTGAGATAGAGTATTATAGAAATTCTAACTTTAACCCTTTAAATGGTTTGCCCGTACACCATACAGGCTACTGAAAGTTAGCCACAACCGGTTTGCCCGTGCGCTGTATAGGCACCGAAATGTTTTCTTTCTATATTTTATTTGCACAGACATTTTTATTCCTATAATAAGGTTATTAGTAGAGTGTATCTTTAGGAGATGCAGAGAGAGAGAGAGAGTTTGTCCATGGTACTGAACTACTCTTCATTCAGAATTTTGGTAGTGGTGAAGGTGAGAATTTTTCACTGAAGGTAAGAATATACACTGGTGTGCAAAAATTAAGGACGAAGTCAAAAAATTAGCATATCAGCTGAACGAAGAGGCAGAGCGGATAGAAAGACCAATCAGGAGATTAAGTGAGGTGATGTACGGTAGGACATGCGCAGATATGCAGGTAGACGTAATGGGGGAGTGTCTGAGTAGTAAAGCATGTTGTCGGTGTAAGATTAGTATTTCTGGCAAAGAGATTGCACACCGTATAGCAGTTAAAATCGCACCGAGTTGCTGCCTCAGCGAGAAATGGCGAATAATCAATCTGTTAGACGACATCTGGATGCTTTTACCCGAGGTCGAATCATTAAGAAGTTGGAGGAAGGTCGCTGTGTGACAAGTGTGGCTGCACAGAGTTCAGAATTGCTCACAGCATCGTTTCACGACTTTGGAGACAATTTCAAACTACAGGAACAGCTATCCGGGGGTTCAGTAGTGGTCGTCCACGAGGAACCACACCCGCAGATGACCGGAATATTGCCTTACAGGCCAGAAGCAACAGGCGGCAGACAGCGGGAGAAATCGCTAGACACACGACACAGGCGACTGGACGACCGATATCGCGTTTTACCGTGGCCAGAAGACTGCACGGTGGTGGTCTGTTTGCACGACGCCCTGTATGGTGTGTAACTCTAACGCCTGCCCATCGGAGGAGGCGTTCTCTGTGGTGCCGGGAACACCGGAATTGGAGAGACAATGAATGGGGACGAGTACTCTTTACAGATGAGAGCAGATTCAGTCTGAGTAGCGATTCTCATCGCATACTCATCTGGAGAGAGCGGGGAAGCCGCAATCATCCCTCGAACATCATTGAAAGGGACAGGTATGGAGGTGGCGGTGTTCTCGTTTGGGAAGGCATCATGCTTGGTAGTCGTACAGACCTTCACATCTTCGACGCAGGTTCAGTCAACGGGACCTGTTATTGTAACGAGATTCTTCTTCCATATGTGCGTCTTTTTAGAGGCGCTATGGGTCCGCAGTTCCTTTTCATGGACGACAATGCACCATGTCATCGCACAGTAGCTGCCGAACAGCTCTTAGAGAGTGAGGATATTGAACGTATGGATTGGCCGGCACGATCTCCGGATCTCAATCCAATCGATCATGTATGGGATTTACTAGGCAGACGCTTGGCAGCTCGTACCTTACCACCAGTAACGATTCCGGAGCTTCGATTGGCGCTGCAAGACGAATGGGCAGCAATGCCTCAACAACTCATTGACACCCTCATTCTCAGCATGGGCAGACGCTGTGAAACCTGCCTAGCAGTCAGGGGAGATCATATCCCCTACTAAAGACCGGATATTTCTTGCTGGACACCCATCACAGGGATGTTTCGGCCTTCAGTCGCATTGCGCTCCATGCTACTTTTTCAATAAAGCTTCTTTTTATCCCTCTGATTTCTCTTTTAGTAAGTGTTGCTTACATTACTCATGTCCTTACGTATTGGGGATCTTACGGTATTAAATGTGTTGATTTGGAATGCTTTTGTACAAAGTTATATTGAAAAAACCATCTCGTCCTTAATTTTTGCACACCAGTGTATATTCTTGAAAATATTGGATAAAGAACGGGGATTTACAAGGCAATGTACAATGTGTTGCCTAAGGAAAATGGATAGATAATCCAAAGAAGTCGATATTATCTCTATCCCCATTGGAATATATAAGACTTAGTGTTACACTATTCTTCATATTGTGTGTGCATATAAATATTCACACACATGAAATCCTATCAATCGTATGAAAAAGAGGTATAAACATGAAATTTTTTGGTAAGTGGAAGAAAATATATTTTAAGATATATGTGAAATATTCTTCATAGTACGCAGAATGTACTCATTAAAAACAAACATTTAAGGGTTTTTGTGTTCAAAAATTATAAAATAAAAAAAAGGTGAGTAAAATTTTAAACCGGAGATTAAAATAAAAATCTTCCATTTTCGCGCGTTCTGTTAATTATTATGCTTAGTTACATGCAGTTAAAAAATGGGCTTTTTTCGGGAAAATTTTGATCAAAAAAATTGACCGCTTAAGAGGTTAATCTATGAAGCTCAGACAAAAAATAATTATAGAATCGGAAAGATAATTTATTTCGACCGGATAAGGTATAATGTTTTTTACGAAATAATATTTGTATTTCTTACGATTTTTTTTTTAAATAATTCAAAATCGATGCGTTTTTGTAAAAATAATGTCTAAATCGTTGCGCATGAAATTTTTTTTTGTTTAAATGAATCGACATTCCTTACTAAAACAGCTCATGCTTTGCTTTTTTAGAATTAGTCATTTAAAAAATAAAATGCCGAAAACATTTTTTTTTTTTACGATTTTTCAAGAAATACTCAAAATTTTAATTAAACATTTAATAACTTCGTCATTTATGAAGAAAATCTCATGAATTTTTTTTTCGTGTGTAGGACAATATTACCCAAGATCTGTACGAAGATTGAAAAAATTGCTTAAAAATTACGGATTTTAAAAAAATTGTGTTTTTAGTCTAGTTCCCTTTTTGGGGGAATTCATTTAGCTAACTGTTCGAAAATAACCGGCAAACACCTAGCATTGAATGAGATGAACATACTGAGAAACCTGTCCAGTGATAACTAAAAAGTGAAAAATAAATTAAAAGTAAAAAAGCTTTTTTAAAACAAGCTTTTATTTAAACGCGCTAAAAAGAATAAAATAAATTTTTCTTTAAAACTTTTTTTACTATCAACTTTTTCCGTCATTACACAATTTATATGATATAAAAGCTTGTCGCGAGGTTTACCTCTGCAGATAAACAAGTAAATTAAATAACTTGATCGGATTGATTTTAATTTTTAAAAATTTCAAACTAAGTAAATAAGAGTACTTTAATCTCGCGACGAGCTTTCATATCACATAAATTGTGTAATGACGGAAAAAGTTGATAGTAAAAAAAGTTTTAAAGAAAAATTTATTGTATTCTTTTTAGCGCGTTTAAATAAAAGCTTATTTTAAAAAAGCTTTTTTACTTTTAATTTATTTTATTTATTATTACATTACATTTATTAATAGTTTTCCTTAATCAAGTATATTTTTTTAATAACCCTCATCTGTTCGTAGAATATTCATCGTTTCCTGGTAGAATGGCTTTCTCGAACAGCTCACTAAATATAATAAGGATTTTTCTACTTCTCAGGTTATGTTTCTTCCTTCTATTGATCATCCTGCCAGTAACGTTGACACAATTTATACTACTTTACATTGTGCTGCAAATATTGCCAAGCTACATGACCAAAAAACGCATTTAATTACTTTTTATCAAACTCTCTACTCTAAAGCTTGTAAAATAGTTGCTGCATCAGATGCTAACTCAGAATTTTGTAAGATAGTTGTTAAATTAGGAGGATTTCATATGTTCATGTCCTTTCTTGGATCCATAGGATATATAATAGACGGAAGTGGACTCAAAGAAGCTCTAGGTAAAATATATGCTACAAATTCAGTCGATAAAATGTTGAATGGTCACGCTATTTCAAGAAGTATTAGAGGTCATACATTATTACGACTTGTATTATCAATGATGATCTTCGAAGACATTAAGATTGAAGATTGTGTGTTAAATGAGTTAACTGAATAAATCAATTGCCGAACTGTTTCCTATGAAGGTGTTGAAAGAGTGTGTAGGTAACTCAACCTTTTTTATTGGTCCATTTCTGAATAAACTGAAGAATAATCAAGTTTAAATTTGGTTAGGGAATGATTTAGAACCCCAGGAATGTGGTTGGATTCTGCGGAATGAATTCTTGGAATCGATTACGAGAATATTACTGCATGCTCCAGATGAATTATTCAATACAATATTTTGCAACTGCAAAAATGGTCGTGGTTCACGCTGTGGATGTAGGAAATTGGGGTTGCAATGTTCTTCAGCTTGTGGCCAGCATAATGGGCAAGCATGCTTCTATGCTTCACAACACGAGAGCGATCTCGATGAAGATTGTACTTTTGATCCCGAAATCCTTTTAGATTTGGAGACAAATACCCTTCGCAACTAAAATAATGAGAATGAATTGGAAATTTTCGAGTGACCGGACGACAATGAAGAAGAGAAAGAAAGAAAAATAACATTCATGTTCATCTTATTATTAAAATTTTTGTGAAACCTCTTCACTCATCCTAATTTTGATTGTAATAATTATATAAAACGATTTTTCTACATAAAAATATAATTAAAAATTACTTGCTTTATTTTTTTACTACTTTAAATGTAATTAGTATATATAATGATAGAATATAATTAAAAAAATACCTTAAGCATATCTGTCAAAAATTTTTGAACTACGCGAACATGTAAGTGTTATAAAAGAAATAAATACTTGCTGAATGAAAACTGAAAACTATTAATAAATGTAATGTAATAATAAATAAAAAATGCCAAATGTTTGTAACTATATATATTTTTAAGGTTTGTAGACTTTATACGGTGTATTATATCATGTGACTAACGGTTGACCTTGCGTTATGCTGTAGATAGTTAAGCGCTCCGCGTTCAGCGCCCTCTATCTCAAAAACGGTTTGATGTATAAAAAATGTTTCAATTAAAGTTATAGAAAACTTTATTCTCTACAATATTTATAATAAATGTAAATACCATTAAAGCCATAGGAAACGAGATATTTGCACACAAAAAAACCCGATTTTCTTGACCTTTGACCTTGAATATCTTAAGACGCGGACACGAAATTTTATGAGACTTTTGAGACAACATTTAGAGTGACAAAATAAAGGTCTACACAAGTTTTCAGCTTATTATCTCTCATTCCGCAGTGAAACCCTAATATGACTGGACTATAGATAGGGATTATCATCAAATAAAAAATGTGTACAACTTTTAATTTATGTCACTTATGAATTCAGAAACATAATAATCTCCAGTACAAAAAATCCTGTGCTTAAACAAACACTGAAAAATGCAAATAATTCAGTATATTGAAAGCTTAGCAGTAGGTAAGAAAAGCCGGTTCTGCGGTAAAGGCGCAGGCACAGGCACAGGCGCAGGCACAGGCACAGGCACAGGCACAGGCGCAGGCGCGGAGTTGTTTCCCTTCTGTGGATGCTGCGTGGAGTTGAGTTGTTTCCCTCCTGCTATGGTTTTGGTTTTCGAGTTGATGGGGGAGTTGAGTTGTTTCCACCTGCTGTTGAGTTGTTTCCTCCTGCTGCTAAGTTGAGTTGTTTTTTTGTTGCTGCGTGGAGTTGAGTTGTTTCCCTCCTGCTATGGTTTTGGTTTTCGAGTTGATGGGGGGAGTTGAGTTGTTTTCACCTGCTGTTGAGTTGTTTCCCTCCTGCTGCTAAGTTGAGTTGTTTTTTTAAATGTGTAAAAAAAGTTTATTGAAATGTTTAAAGTGCTCATGGCGCCACCTATTGGTTAAACTATACACTAATTATTAGATTTTAAAATGATTGAAAAAATAACGCTCAAATAAAAAAAAAATAATAAATCCAGATTCAAACTCACAGCCCCAGAACAAAATGTCTCCATAGGACAATAGTTTTTCAGTTACGCTAACCATTGTCCTATGAAGGCATGCAGACCTGAAGAAAACTTAGGTTTATAATCTCATGAATTTAATTTTGCAGGCGAAGCAGATGGCGACATTTTCTTAATTAAAATGAAATAAAAAAAATATTTCACTTATATTATTTTAATAATTTGTAAATTTTAATGCGGTATAATGATTACACATACACAGTAAAAATGTGACGTAGAATACTCGTAATCAGCGTGTGAACGGTTTACGATTGAACTTGTCTTAGCTTGTCTGATCTTGATTCTACAAGACGGCGACTGAATTCTACGTCAGAAATTATCTCAATGCTTAGAGCGGATGGATACATTGTTGGCTTTAAAAAAGTTTATTTTTATAAATCTGAAGCAAAAAGAATAATTTTTTTTTTTATAAATATGGTTATATTGTTAATTTTATTCATACTGCTTTCTAGTTTAATTTATGTTGAAATAGTTTCATTTTAAAAGATAAATATCAGTATACATCTTTCAAACAAATTATCTTAGTATGTTAAGCATAAGTGATATTTTAAATATATTTTGTATAAAAGAAAGGAAAAATTTATGTTTATGTGCTTAAAGCAAACTCTTTGCCTTTTCCAAAGAGTATAAATTGTATAACTATTCATTGCAATAACCATTTAGTTAAAATATTTTTTTAATTGAATAGAAATAAAAAAAAATATTTATTATACATTGTTTTAATAACAAATTGTAAATTTTAATTCGGTATAATGATTACACATACACAGCAAAGATACAAAGTAAATTGTTTATTCAGAAATCAACATCTTGTATTGCGTTTTACATTACAATTGTATATATATATATATATATACATTACAGGAGAACAACAAATTATAAAATTGATTTCAGTATAAGGATTACACAAAAAGATACAAAGTAAGTTGTTTATTTACAAAAGCAGCATTCCATTTCACATTACAATCTTTTATTTACATTACAAAAATCACATTATTGTGTCATCATTGGATTTTATGTCTTACTGCTCATCGAATAGGTCTAAATTCATCAATGACCAATGTCCATGGGCAAGCGTAGTAATGCCATCATCATTAATAAACCTTTTGTCATCTTTATAGGACAGAGCAAGTTTGTTTTGCTTTATGGAGTGTATTGAATGAAATTTGGATCTAATTAAGTTCATGTCAACATATTTTAATTTTTGATTAAAAAGACAGGCTTTGTAGTCCTCAAATGTTATTTTATTTTTTATAGTTTGTTTTTTAATTCCTTTTAACCGCTTTTCAATCTTATGGTTTGTTTTGTAGGCATACATTTTCGATTTTAATCCTACATATTCTGTCATAATATTTCCCTTGTTTTCATCCTTCATTTTCCCGATGACTTTTTTGTTCACTAGAGGTAAATTGTAAATGTTGTTTTTATCATAATCTGAAGTATCATATAAGTTAATATCATTTTTCATGTCACTGTAAAAATCATCAGTTTTTATTTCATAGATAAAGGAATCGGTGTCTGTATACATGAGCCTTACTTTCGAGTCGTAACGGTGCTTCATGTACTCATAGTGAAAAGAATACATTAGAACTTTTGATAAGTCTAAAATTACCATTCCTACCTGTATTGGTTTCAAAAATTTGATTTGGGTTTTTTTTAGATGGACGGCCATTAAGTTTTCAGAAAATATTGTGCGTCGATTAAAATTTGATTTCGCTATTAACTTTCGAGCCTGCTCTTCTGTTGAGCATAAACGTATATCTACTCTTCTTCTTACATTTTCCATCGTTTTCCCGAATATGCTGTTATTCATTAGTTTGTAATAATCCTTCTGAAAGTCATTTACAGCTTTAGTTCTTAATTTAGTATTATAATCTATGTAATTTTTAAGCCAAGGAGATTGAAAAAATTTTAAAACTCGATGAGTTTTTTTCAAGACTAACCCTAATTTTAAATATAGCTTTAAATTAGAATAATGGAGAACATATTTTGTTTTGGATTCCAAAGTAGTTAAAAGTCTAGGTTCTTTACAATTAGGTGGGGGCTTATTTTCAGGGGCAAGGGGAAAGTCTGAATGTTTGTCATGCAAATCGGAGGGATATTCAAGATCTACTTCCAAGATGTAACCTACATCGGATTCATCTGATAAATTTAAAATATCCTGTTCGGTTAAATTTTTATCACTCCAAACAAAATCTTTTAAGGGTAGATATTTACTCATTGCATAACCGTACAAATTATTTGCGTCAAGGTACATTAAATATTTTATCTCATCATCTGGGTTAAAATTAGACATATATTTGTTGTTAGCTATAGCATAACGATTGCAGCACTGACTTATACCTCCTCTTACACCCTTTTCTATAAAAAGAAGCATGTCGTAATCAGTGAACAGTTCGATAGCTACTTTAGTATGTAATAACATAGCATCCCATGATAAAGCTGGGGTGGTAAAATACCAACAGGGGTCAAGTTTATAAGTTTGCATGCATATTTTCCGAAAGTTTTCAAAGAGATCTGTTAACAATAGGACATCTGTTTTTACATATAGATCACAGTATTCACCAAGATTATTTAAATGAAATTCATTAAATACTTTACATGCATGATTATAATCCTCTACACTTATAGGCTCCTCATTTAGTTTATTGTAAAATTTGCTAATAGGTGGTAAACAAGAATCTTTACACTTTTCAAAACTATCAAAATAATCATACGGAAAAACTCCTTTTCTTAAAAGTAAATCTATTTTTTCTGAATCAAAATAATGTTTCATATATTTAAATTCATCTTTTTTTAGTGTTTTTATCAAATTTTCCAAACTAGAAGACATGAATTTGAAAGAATCTAAAAACCTTAACTGAAAATCATTTGAAATATTTTTACTGAAGGAAATATATTTTTCTTCGGTGTTCGGAATTAAATTAATTTGTTTTTTATCGTATCCTAACTCCTTAATAAAAATATGGGCGTCATACCCAGAAAGATTATGGAAGAAAACAGGCAAAAATTTAGGGGTTTTCATTGCTAAATTACAACTATTACAACAAGGGCCATTAAATTTTTGAGTCACATGGTTATGATCCCTAACCTTGATATTGTTTTCGCGAAAGGTTTGATCACAAACATAACAATTTTTAGCATTATCATACAATTGCTTTTCTGATTCAGTAAGA
Source organism: Trichonephila clavata (assembly GCA_019973975.1). Lineage (NCBI taxonomy): Eukaryota > Metazoa > Arthropoda > Arachnida > Araneae > Nephilidae > Trichonephila > Trichonephila clavata. The sequence continues at coordinate 10,622 of BMAO01007695.1, read as the reverse complement.
GGTAATAATGGTTTTAGTTTTTTATAAATATTATCCATTTCTATTGCATCTTTTTCTAACTTTTCAATAAAAATTTTTGGGGCATCAATACCTCTATATACTACTGGATCTTTATAATACCCCCTTGATAACTGATAAAATAACAAAAACCTATCGGGACATGTTTTTCATAAATATTAGTAAATGAAAAGTTTGGATTAGGACCACAAGTATCAGTTTTCCTAGTTACACACTCGAAATCCGCATATACAACAAAGGGTATTTTTAAACAATGTTGAAAATTTTTAAATTTTAAAAACTTACTAGTTTCTGACGGCATTACTACTCTTGCAGGACTTTTATGTATACACATCTCATTGTGCTGAAGAAGTTTGTATTCTGTTTGCAAAGCACTTAAACATCTTTTACATATAAATGTTTTATGATGATGTTTTGAGAGTTGTTTGGAAACAAGTCGAGATAAGCTTTTAATGAAACAATAATGTCCAAACTCTCCATTTTTTACGTAAAGCAAATCTATATGTTTATCACACACTATATCACTGATGAGGAGAGGAAATATTTTTAAATCTTCTTCAAAAGAATAAATATTTATTCCTATATCGTTCATTTTTGAAAATTTTTTCACCTCGTTAAGCGGTGTTGGAAAGGATATTCCATCAAAGTTCAACTTATTTATGTGGGGGACATAACTTGACGTTTTGTTGAGGTTGCTGGTGTTGGGGTAAAGAGCTGCGAGAATAGACCACATGAAGCACTGAGAGTCCTCATTATTGATGACATTGATGATTGCCTTAGTTTCAGCGATCTGCTTCGGCACCTCGATGAAGGATGATGAACCTCTGAATGGAGAATAACGGTTTGTGCGGACTTCGAGTCTTAAGATTTCGTCCAGTGTCCAGCCCGAGTCTTTACCCTCGAAATCCTCACTTTCTTTCACTATTTTCTCAGACATGTTGTCATAAAGGCTGGCGAGATTAGTTCCTTGTAATACTTCATTATTCGGCGTTTTAAATTCAACGTTTTTTATCATTTTTCCGGCATCTGTCGCTTTCGAGTAAATGCAATGAACCCATTTACTCACTTTCAAGGATTTGTAAGTTTTGAGTTCATTGTGAAAAATTAAGAGTGTCTCTTCTTTTCTCAAGAGTAGAAACTCTTTTATCCCCAGTGAACTATCGTTATTATGGAGATCAAATGTTTTATAAGCTTTTTGAAAAGCACTCTCTCTTTCTTTTGGTGGTAAGGAGATATTTTCAGGAACAGCAGCAGAATGTTCTGGGACAGCTGTAGAATTTTCAGGAACGGCCGTAAAGGTTTCAGGAACTGCATCAGAATGTTCTGGGGAAGTCGTAGAGTTTTCAGGAACAGCCGTAGAGTTTTCAGCAGATGTGGACAACTGTGTTTTCTTTTTCCTATTTGAAACAGACAAATCCACTCTCTTTCTTTTTCCCGCTTCATTCTCCAACTTTCTTTCGCAGCTTTTATTTTTCAAATGATTCAATAAGTTGTCTTTACGGGTAAAGGATGTATCACAAAACTCACATACAATTTTCTCTGTTGAATGCACAGAGTCAATGTGTCGTTTTAAATCACTTTGCCGAACGAAGTTTTTTCCACAAATATTGCAAGTAGACATAATGAAGCCGTAGAAATTTTAGAACGTTGCTACTCACTACTAAATCTTCAAACAAATTTTGTGTTCTGCTACACTGTGACGATCAGGCACTGTACATATATTCGACGGAGCGAATGGGCTATTTGAAACATGTTATCAACGCGGTCTCCTTTTAAACTCCTGGGGGTGGATAGTACACGCCCCTCATCACTTCTCATTGGTTGGCGCAGTGGAAATCTGCACACGTCACGCTCCGACCCCTTACCACCCGCCGTTTTCCGAGGCGTCAGTCTACAAAGTCAGACAGGGTATGTGAATAGATCAGCAGGGGGGTTTCGTCCTGCCCATTCAAACCACAGACCCACTGACGTCGAGACGAAACAATGAAAACCACGTGTTTTGCCTCCAAGCTGCTCTAATCCATCAAACTAGACATAAATAGGGGATCAATGCTACCTTGTTACAATACTATGAGAAAATACTGTACTGAATGGTCTCACTTTTATCTGATAATGAATCAAAACTTGAAAATGCAGGATACAACATAATATGATTATGGGCAGGGATAAGAATTTATGAATTTTCTTTTTGTTATCACGCAAAATAAAATTTATAGAATTAACTGTCTCGTAGTATAAATAGCAGCAGCATTGATAAAAATTATTAGTTTAATCATGGATTCTCTCAAATTGGTTCATCCATTTACTTTAATCTTGGCTGGACCATCTGGTAGCGGTAAAAGTCAGTTCGTTAAAAAATTAATTGAAAATAAAATGATTAAACCTTTTCCTAAAAAAATAGTTTGGTGTTATGGGGTTTATCAAAAGTTATATGAAGAAATGTCGAATATTTCCTTTCATGAAGGTATTCCATCTAATGTGCACCAGTATTCGGATGCGTTAATTGTTATAGATGATCTTATGGGCGAGTTAGGGAATGATCCCCAATTAACAAAATTATTTGTAAAATATTCACATCACAGAAATTTGAGTATAATTTTTGTGGTACAGAATATTTTTCATAAAGGGAAAGAAATTAGAGAAATTTCCTTAAACGCTCATTATCTTGTATTATTTAAGAATCGAAGAGATCAATCCCAAATTACACATTTAGGGCGCCAATTATATCCTCGTAAAGTGAAATTTTTTCAAGAATGTTACACAGATACCACATCAAAGCCGTACGGATACTTACTTATTGATTTAAAACCTGAAACTGATGAATCCTTGCGTGTGCGCACAGGTATGTTTCCTGGAGATGTTTTTTATGTATATCAACCTCGATAACCCATTACTTTGAAACAAATAAATAGATTCAAATTGTTAGATGAATATTCATTAGTTCGCAAGATGCCAGTGTGTTCTGAACAAACTTTAGAGCTCTTAAAATTAATTTCTAAAACAAAAAACTCAAAATCTATTTTGAAAAAGTGTTCAAAGAAAGAAATAAAAACTTTGTGTGAGTGCGTGCTGAATGTTTTATGTGGTAACATATCGTTGACTAAAATTAAAAAAAATCGCTTATCTCCCTATAAAGAAAGCTTAAGAAAGCTTTCTAACAAAAAAACACCTCTTTACGAGAAAAAGAAAATTTTAATTCAAAAAGGAGAAGGATTCCTATCTATTTTATTACCAGCAGCTATTTCCGTTATCAGCTCTTTAATTCAAAATGGAATTTAGCAAAAAATTTGTACTGGTACCCGAAGAAAGAGCTCAAGTAGCGGAACACTTATCGGAACTTGATCAACGTATGAAAAACATTCTCCATAATAAGGATTTAACTGAAGAAGAAAAAGCAATACTCTATCTACAAGTTTTACAAAAATATACACATTTTTCTGTTGAAAATCGAAAAGAGTCCGAATCAATTCCAACTGAAACATCTGTATCGGAAAATCAAGAAATGGAATCATTAAACGAAAATCTAAAAGGTTCAATAGTGAAGACAGAGAAAGGGCAGAATGTGAAGACAGAAAAAGGAGTGTTAGAGGATAAAATTTTTAGAATTGTTCCACCTAGGTATAAAGAAAAAGCAAAAGATATTTTCCAGTTTTTAAAGCTTCAAGAATCTTTCAGTTGGAATTCTGATGGTGAAATTATTTACAAAAATACTGTTATTCCAGGAAGTAATATTGTATTCCTCGTAAATGATTTTCTACGGAACCGAAAATCGGCACCTGAAGGAAGATATGTATTTTTAAGTGCTTTGAATGATGTAAATTTACCGAAACATCTAGATGTAAATAAAAAATTGTATAAGAATAACAAAATTATCAAAAAACCAATAATGTATGCTCGCAGAAATGCATGGTTGAAACTTTGAAATAAATGATAATCATTTGATTTAAAAAAAAATGTCTCTTTATGATTTGAACAGTTTTCTTTTGCAGGTGAAAATATACTTATTTAATAAAATTTAAAAGTTTCAAATAGATGATAATTAAATAAAATTATATTAATTTTTTGAGAAAAAGAAATTTATCATAGAAAAAAAATATTAATTTTTTTAGGGAACAAAAATATTTTATCATAGAAAAAAATATGAATTTTTTAAGGGGAAAATTATTATAAAAATTATATTAATTTTTTTTTGAGAAAAAAAAATTTATCATAGAAAAAAAATAGTAATTTTTTTAGGGAAAAATAAAAGAATATAATAGAAAAAAAATAAAAGACACAAATATTTAGTTTCATTCCATTTTTTTTTATTTTTTTATTTTCTAAACACAAATCTTACACCATATCGCTTCTTTACAAATTGATACATAATAAAATCATTTATATACAATTGATTTAAAATATAATGCATAGAATAGCCTTGGCTGCGTTTGAATAAAAAGTAAATACAGTATTGTCCACAAACATTGGATGTTGGTGATTGAAACACTTTGGAATTCCATAATACATCTAAATAGGTAGTAGTACTAATGTTATAGAATGCAGGAGGTTGTCCAAACGAGTCATAAAATTCTAATTCTCTTTTATCATTCACAAATAATGCTAACCAGTGGGTTCCAGGCTGCGATGAGTCATCAGAATTTACAATAGCACACATGTTTTCTTGCAGAGGAGGGATTGTATCTCTAGAATAAACACCTTGGAAATAGGGGGACGTGGCCTTCTCTTGAGATAAGACTGTAAACAGTTGCATTCCATCCATTCTTTAATTTCCGAAATCATACAAGATATTTCTCGATTTGTTTATTTCGATTAAATTTTCAAACTCGGCGAAAACGATAACACATACGGTTTGTTCTAAAGATTTGCTGAATTTTAGTTCTAATCGCAAATTGCTATGTTTTATCAAACTTAAATGTTCTCCTGAGGAACATAAATCTGGTGAGAGGTTAAATCCAAATAATGTATTTGAATCTTTATATTCTTTTCTAGAAATAAATATACCTCTGTCTTGACCCATTCGATCTGTCCCAACGAATAGAGTTTGATAGGCACGTATGTATTGATCTTTAGAAAAATCGAGTTCTAATGGATTGTGAGGCACCGGTTGTCCATCCACATACACTCCAACAAAATTTAAATTAAAATGTTTAAACTCATAGGGAGATTTTGAAAATGCGCCGTGAAAAGCTTCATTATCAACACATCCTACAAAAACTTTTTTCGGCATTTGGCCTGAAAATATGTTATCTTGAATAAAAGACATGCTTCCTTTAGGAATCGAATACACTTTGCACAGAACTCGGTTAATGGGATATTTTGCACTTGTTTTTTCCAGCGCTTTCGCATGACCAAGAATAACTCCAGGATTCACGCGAACTTTTCGTATGAATAAAGAAACATGATCCAAAACAACTTTAAATCCTACAGATCCTTGCAAACAAAATTCGGGTTTGCTTCGTATTAATTTTATTTTTAAATCCACTAAATTGAGTAAAAGACGATCTTGATGAAATAAATCTGAATGTATGCAACCAATCATGTCTACAGTTGCACTTTCTTTAAAAAATTCAGTTCTTTTCTTGAGACCATCATCAGAATCCTTGTAAAATAGTTCAGCCGTTAATTGGGAAGTTTTGCTGTCGTATCCATGGTTTAAGAGAGTTTCAATATAAGATCGGTAGGGATATGTATTACTGGAATTGGAAACCACGCGATCATTTAAGGATACATCTACTTGAGAAAATAATGAATGTAGAAATAAATTCACAGGTCCTATAGTATCATCTTTAGTAATAGGTGTATTGTCCACTTTTACTATTTTCGCTTTTACATATAATTGTGTTTGACTGAGATCTATGTAATCTTCTGCACTTCCAGAAATGTGAAATTCTACAGGTGCGTTATCGAAAACGTTAGAAAGAGGGTGAAATTGTTTCCACTGCCCATCTTGAATAACTGTTTGAGTACCGGGTAAGTTGAAAAGTTCCAATTCAGATTTAACACATTCAGGAGAATCTTTGAGAATAAATGCCATTTTTACGAATCGAAAATATCGCGTACACTCACTTTACGTGCTTTGGATGAAATGAATTTTTTCTGTTTCTTACACTTTCTTTTATACTGTCCTTTCCCCACCATAGATTGAACTCTATCAATAGCTTTCTGAGCTAATTTTTTCCCACTTTCTCTGCTTCTTGTTTTTACGGCTTCTTTAAATTTTTCTCCTGACAATACATCAGAGGCAACACGACTCCCTGTCCTTAATACTTCTTTTCCAATAGTTTTACCTCCTTTTACTAAAAAAGGTAAGGCCGCTCTAAACAATCGGCGAAATATTCCTCCGATTCCATAACCCTTTTGAAAACTAATGCCCTTGTAATGAGTCAGACCCGAGCCGATCTGACCTGCATAATGGTCCTCAAATCTTTTAGTACAGCAAACGTATGGTAAGCTCATCTTGGCGCTTTTATCTTCAAATGAGGGTATGAGAAAAGCACTGCTTTATTTATAGTATTTGTCTCATGCGAAAATGAAGCACTATGATCACTTTACCTCTTTCAAAGGGAACAAAATCACCTGAATTGAGTCTCAGTTCAGCTTGAATCGTCTGAAACGAGTGTCTCACTAAAGGTAAGTATTGAGGTCTATCATAATATTGACTAATCGTTTCCCCGTCTTCACCTTTAGTTCGAACGATTCGTAATAAAGGAGCTTGTGTATCTCCCACAATTTGAGGTGAAATTAGATCCGAGTAAACGTAAAAAACCGAAAAATTAGACCATGCATCAGCAACGAATTCGCTTTTCATATTACCCGTTATGATTGCATTGCGTTTGAACCCTAACAATTCTCCTAAGTTCTCTAAATGAAGACTGCTACCTCGAATCGCATTCATTTTCACCCGTTTCGATGCTTTATTGTAAGTTATTGTGAACCGACTAGGATTTTTTGGTAAAGCAAGCTGTATGGCTGATATAATATCAAACATTGTTTCATAACACCCCACATCAATTGTTTGCTTAACGGTTGAAGAAATATTACCGTCACCCACTTTGTATCGAAAATAATTGTTAGTTTCATTTACGTTAAGCCAAGAATGAGGGTAGATGATTTCAGACAATCCCACTTCCCATTCACCATTTAAATAAACGGGGGAGGGTAACTGAGTTTTGAAATGAGATATTTTGTTTTCTGGAAAGAAATGCATAGAGCTATCAGAAGGTAATGTTACGTAGAAAGACATTTTGAAAATGAGTCCGTAAGAAAAAAATTTAACTATTTATACTTTTTGAATATCAGTCACCCAATCATTAAACTTTTCAGGATAACCTAAAAATTTAACAAAATATTCAGTGATTCCTCGTCTTTTTCTTTGTTTGATGACGTTCTCTACAGGATAGAAACCAGAGTCGACAACTTTTTGTAATTCTGCTTCGTAATAAGTACCTTTAATCTCTTCACCTTGTTAATCTCTTAATCTATAAACGATCGGAATTCTTTGCACGATTTCATAAACTGCGAAAAGTTCTCGACTCCAGTTTTGTTCATATCCTTTTTTCAAAGAGAAGTTGCTTATTAATGCGCACAACATCGCCAATTTTAAATTTAGGGGCTTTAGGTTTCACATTTCTTAGATCACCATATAAATTATTTAATACTTGCTTCCTGTTATGCCTACTTACAGAAGCAGGCTCCATTTTAATTGAACGGTGATACGAGTGATTATAACTGTGCATTAATTTATCAATGACGTCAATGTAATTTTTAGTATTAAATTCAGTGAAATATTTCCACATTTTTGTTTTTAACGTCCGATTAAACCTTTCTACTACGCTAGCTTTAGTTTCGTTATTTGTAGAAAAAAATTTTACACTCATATTTTTCAAATAATTTTGAACTACTTTATTTAAAAACTCCTTACCGGCATCTGTTTGCAACACTTTAGGCTTCCTTTCTTTAAAAATAATTTCTAGCGCAGACTTTACACTTTTTCCAAATTTATCTTTCAGAGAATTGCCCATGCAAATTTTGAAAATAAATCAATGCAAGTTAACAAATACTTATAACCCTTATTAAATTCTGCTAAAGATTGCATATCGACTAAATCCACTTGAAACTGACGATCAATATCACTTACAAATACTCGATTCCGCTGAAACTTATGCCGAACAGGTTTATGAAGAGTGTAAGCATCTTTCTGTGATAACCAATGCTTTACATCTTTTTTACTATATTTCCCTTTTAAAGAGCGATGTAATGCCTCCACACCTCCGAAGCTACTTGGAACTTCGGGATTTTCGTAAAACGCTGCTAAATCTTGATACATTGTTACCGACGAACAGAACTTGATTGATGACTATTACAATGAATAGTTATGCAATTTATACTTTTTGGGAAAGGCAAAGGGATTATGTTTAAAAAGCATGAGCATAAATTTTCCTTACTTTTATACAAAATACTCTTATTTGTTTTTTAAACGTGAAACTTATTTCAACACAAATATTAAACTAACAAACAACAAAAATGATATTAACTCAAATCAAGCATAAAAAAAAAAAACATTTTATTCAGATTTATAGGAACAAAATACTGTGTAAAACTTATAAAGTCAGTATGCAATATTTTTTAAACAAAATCCTCATAATATTCAAAACAATCAGATGGACATAACATATCTCTTACTTCTCTTAAAATAATATCTAAGCGAAGATTTTCCAAAAAATTTTCAGTTACATAATTTACAGGTTTTAACAGTAAAAAGTGTACATTTTCAAAAAGATTATTATAAAAATAATCAGCTATCTCATTAGCTTCCAGTGACAAAACATGTGAATTAAATGTTTCTTCTCGGTTCCCCATAACTCCTCAGCGAGTTTCTGAGGTTGATTCAGTCCTTTTTCGTTCAGGAGGCTACAAATAGATTTTTTCAAAATTTGCGTCAAGTATCGTTGACCCAGACTAACGTCCAAAGAAAAAGGTAATGCGTTTTCTATGGACCTTCACAGAAGGTTTTATATGCAGTTAAAAAGTCCATACACAGAAATACATTGTCTATAACGGCATTTTCAATAGCACCATATTTTTCAATCATTTCAGCCCACTGCTCTCGGGATATGCTGATTTCTTTAAAAGTAGGCTCTTTATTCGGACCGTATTTAATGCGCTTAAAAGTAAAATTAGTGAAGTTCTCACTTGTTATTTGAATGTGCCGTTCAGGAGGGAAAAGTCCACTGGTAATTCCTCCAGTGATTCCGGTACTTTCTTTTTACGCATGATATATTCGATCCACTGTGGGTCTAATGTTATTCCCTCAGGAGTTGGGTAGTAGGTTTTTCCATACTTCTTGAAACGCCTTATGTGTACTGATACGGAATCATAATAGATGCTTGCAAAGACAAAAACATCATCTCCAATTGGAAATACTCCATCTGGTATGCAATCCTCGGTAAATTTTCCATACTTCTGAAAATAATATACCAAAATTAATGAGGATTAGAAAAGTGTAAAAAACATTATAAACATTACATATCAAATTTATTTAATTTTGTTACTTACTTTTGAAACTTCTCTTCTTGCTTTCTTATTTGCAGAAGATTCCACGACCTTTCCAAGCTTTCGTTGTTCGCTATGTGTTTCAGACATTGTCAATTTTTTTTTTCCTTTTCGAATACAGTCCGTCGCAGTACTGACAAACGAAATGAATCTTGAACCTAAGATGTGACAAGGGTCTAAAGCATATTGACCGAATTACACTTGAACGGAGTTCGCTGAGTGGTTGAAAGCAATGTATCCATCCGCTCTAAGCATTGAGATAATTTCTGACGTAGAATTCAGTCGCCGTCTGTAGAATCAAGATCAGACAAGCTAAGACAAGTTCAATCGTAAACCGTTCACACGCTGATTACGAGTATTCTACGTCACATTTTTACTGTGTATGTGTAATCATTATACCGCATTAAAATTTACAAATTATTAAAATAATATAAGTGAAATATTTTTTTTATTTCATTTTAATTAAGAAAATGTCGCCATCTGCTTCGCCTGCAAAATTAAATTCATGAGATTATAAACCTAAGTTTTCTTCAGGTCTGCATGCCTTCATAGGACAATGTTAGCGTAACTGAAAAACTATTGTCCTATGGAGACATTTTGTTCTGGGCTGTGAGTTTGAATCTGGATTTATTATTTTTTTTTATTTGAGCGTTATTTTTTCAATCATTTTAAAATCTAATAATTAGTGTATAGTTTAACCAATAGGTGCGCCATGAGCACTTTAAACATTTCAATAAACTTTTTTTACACATTTAAAAAAACAACTCAACTTAGCAGCAGGAGGGAAACAACTCAACAGCAGGTGAAAACAACTCAACTCCCCCATCAACTCGAAAACCAAAACCATAGCAGGAGGGAAACAACTCAACTCCACGCAGCATCCACAAAGGAAACAACTCAACTTAGCAGCAGGAGGAAACAACTCAACAGCAGGTGAAAACAACTCAACTCCCCCATCAACTCGAAACCAAAACCATAGCAGGAGGGAAACAACTCAACTCCACGCAGCATCCACAGGAGGAAACAACTCCGCGCCTGTGCCTGTGCCTGCG